>NW_020769626.1:81911-118483 GCF_900518735.1 Pseudonaja textilis
AGTTGTTAAGTTAACGATATGAATATGGCTTCCTCATTTACATTGCTTGTCAGAAGGTGGCAATATTACATGGAGCCCAGGACACTGCAACTGTCATACGTACGAGTCAGTTGCCAAGCACCTGGATTTGGATCATGTGACCATGGGGATGTTGCAACCAGTGCCTCTGTAACTTCAAACGGTCACTAAGCGAACTGTTGTTAACTCAAGGAGTACCTGTACATGCTAACAATGCAGCAAGATGACTCAGTATGTTGGCCTTAGCAAAGTAGGAGGCCATTTTGAGTTCTGGAGACCCATGAAAATTTTCCTCCAGGAAGGCACTTACTTTCTCCATCTGAAGAAGGTAGTAATCAATGAAGTCTTGTGGGTCGTGCAGTGATTGAAGTTCCCTGTGCTTCTCTATCTCTTCCTTGGCAAACGAGGTGACATCGTTTAAAGCACGGAACACTCTCTGATGACGTCCCGGAAGGTATTTCATCAACCATGGAAACAACTCATACAGCTAAAAGAAAGATGAAAAACAAAATCCTAGGACATTGATGTCATCAGCCAATTACTTGAGTTTAGCCCTTTGATCATATTGTCTGAAGGATTCATAATTCTTCAGGCTATGCAGTTTGTACATATTTGGTAAACAGCTTCTGGATGCCAGCAGGATGCTCTTTAGATTGAATGATAGCCGCGCTCCAAGATCTAAAGGGCTGCCACACACAAAAGACAGGGTGGGGTCAACCTATTTTCCAAAGCACCTGAAGGCAGGACAAGAAGCAACGGATGGAAACTAATCCAAGAGAGAAGCACCCTGGAATTAAGGAGAAATTCCCTAACAGTGAGGACAATTAACCAGTGGAACAACTTGCCTCCAGAAGTTGTGAATGCTCCAACACTGGCAGTTTATAAGAAGAGATTGGATACTCGTATTTTGAATCCACGTTAGAGAGCTGTAACGTTCACTTTACAGGATTGTATTCAAAGACTAAACGATCAACTTGAATGATTAAAAATATGATAGATGGGTAGGCTATGGGTGTCACCTACCCCGCCAAAAACAAGGCATGATCTTTCTAGAAATATTTTGCTGATTCATCTTTTTTTCTCATTCTGGTAAGTTCTTGAAAAACAGAATAACAGATTTGGAAGGGACCTTGGAGGTCTTCTAGTCCAACCCCCTGCTCAAGCAGGAGGCTTATACCACTTCAAATGGTTTTCCAATCTCTTCTTTAAAACCTCCAGTGATGGAGCACCCACAATTTCTACAGAATGGGACAAACTCACCACAGCCAACTCACCATGGCCAACTTGCTTTGGGACAACTCCAGCTCGCCGGAGGGCAATTTAACAATTCAGTTTCATTATTTAAAATAAATAAATAAACACTTTCATTTTTGTCAATCGCATTTCATTCCGTCCCTCTTTTTTCACCCTTTCTTTAATGATTCTAGTCCACCATTTCTTTGATACTAGTGTAACACTTGTCCCGCAGCAAGTTATCTCATGGTGAGTTGGCCGTGACAAGTTAGCCACAGCAAGCTGAATGTCAACTCATAAAATATTTCTATGGTTCTTTTAGAGTTGCCAACAGAAAGGGAAGGGAGAAAGGGGTTTGAAAGAGCAGTGCGGCAGCTTGGAAATCGAAAGTGCATTCCATAAATAGTTTTTCAAAGATAGTAACTAGGTGGCTGAAGTTTCTGCCACACAAATATCTAACTGGAGAACATGATTGATGACTCTTGCTACGGATGTGTCCCACTGGAGAATATGAATTATGATACACCCAAGGGGTGGAAGAAAACCAGGGTCAAGGGTGACAATGAATTATGCGTCTCAGAGTCGGCTGCATCCAGGCAGTGCCGAATATGTTAACTCCCAATAAATCCCTTTGAAGTTTTGGAAGATTGGCTCGAGACTCATGATTTAATTGGGGTAATTGCCGGAATCCAGACAGCGGCTATGGCAAGCTGACCATGGCAAATTGTCATAGACCGCAATTTTCAAAGACAAGTCATTGCACTGAATTGTGCTAACTGTCCGAAAACTGATGGTATCACGGAGGTATTCACGGAGGGCTCAGCAAGTCCTTAAAATAATTATCTTCCTGATACAGTAGAACCCCTGGTGATGACCATAATTTGTTCCATAACTTTGGTCGCAACCCGATTTGGTCGTGACCCGAACCTAATTTTGAAAAATTGACACTTACAAAAATATGGCATGGAAAGGGAAATCAGCCCCTGGGGGGGGGAAATTGTGAATTTTTTGGTCAGAACCTGATTTGGTCATGGTCAGAAGTGTTTGTGACCACAGGTTCTACTGTACTGTGGAGTTTCCGTTCACTGCTAAAACTCTTTTTAAAATTCTTTGCTTACATTGATAAATGAATCTCTCAGGGGTGGCATTCTACCGGTTCGGACCGGTTCTATGGAGCTGGTTGTTACGATTCTGTGCAGTTCAGAGAACTGGCAAATCATGCCCCTGGCTGGCCCCGCCCCTCTCTGCCCCTCCTTGCCCAGTCAGTCCTTATGGTATTTCTCTTTTTTTTCCGCCTGACATCAGCTGTTCTGACGATCAGCTGTGCCGGGATCCCCCTCGCTGTCTTACTGCTTCACCCAGGAGGCTTCCCTGAGGCCCAGAAGGCCAAAAAATGGAGCACGAGGGGAAGGTTTGCTGAAAAAAAAAAAGAAGAAGAAGCCATGCCCTCCCAGTCACATGGCCATTCCCTGCTAGCCTCTCCCAGTAGTAAAAAATATTTGCATTCCACTCCTGGAATCTCTATATTCAAAATTATCAGCAAGATGGTGGAGGATGCAGTCGGGGTCTCTAGAAGTCTTGTCTGACTCAGTAACCCAAAAGAAGACAACTCACCAGGTAAACAAAGCTGCCTCCAAATTTCATATAGTAATTCAAGTTTATTAACATTCTCTGGAATTTTTCATCTTTGGCAGAAAATCTATATCCAAAAACCACAATGCATATCAAATTGGAGATTGCAGTGGTGACAGGCAACGAAGGATCTAGTGGCTGTTCTGGAAATTTAAAAGAAAATCACCATCAGATTTGCTATTATTGTACTTTAACAATTTATATACATATTTAATGAGATTTCAGGACAAAAGGCAGGAGATACAGGTAGTAGTTGTATACCACTGTACACAATGGTGATCAGAATTCCCGTTGCTAAGCAAGGCAGTTGTTAAGTGACTTGCACCCGGTTTTGACACAGTTGTTAGGGCAATCACTACAGTTGTGAAGTAAACCATACAGTCATTAAGTGAATCCAGCTTTCTCCATTGACTTTGCTTGTAAGAAGCCAGCTGGGAAGGTCACCATTGAAGATCACATGACCCTGGGACACTGCAACCATCATAAAGATATACCATCCCAAGATTGATCACAGGCCACAGGAAGGTTGTGACAGTTGTAAGTGTGAAGACTGATTGTAAGTCACTTTTTTCAGTGCCAGTATAACTTTGAATACTTGCTAAACCAATGGTTGTAAGTCGAGGAACCTATAGTTGGGAATCCATCAAGCAACATTTATTTTTAACCATTTGGCTAGTAGCAGGCCCTGCAGAAGACTCTCACCAAAAGGGTAGAAGACACAGGCAGTTTCTTCTGGGACAGAAACTCTTGGGCATTAGGCTATCAAAACAGGAACTGATACAGTGAAATTGTTGACTCCGTGTTGCTCTGGTAGAATAAGAGATTCTCCTGTTATAGGCCTTGCATTCAGTTGGGACACAGTTCATGTGATCAGTAGAAACATGGAAAGGATCAACCTTGATATAAAATCTCAATATTAAACAATGTTGAGACTCTGGAAATAACGCAAAGAGGAGCAACAAAGAAAGATGATTAGGGGATTGGAGGCTAAACCATATAAATAATGGTTGCTGGAATTGGTTATGTCTAGTCTAATGAAAAGAAGGATGAGGGGTGACATGATAGCAGTGTTTCAAACTCTAAGGCGCTGCCATAAAGAACAGGGCCTAACATTAACAGATTAACAGAGTTGGAAGGGATCTCGTAAGTCATCTAGTCCAACCCCCACCCAAGCAGGAGACCCTACACCATTTTTGACAGATGGCAGTCCAGTCTCTTCTTGAAAGATTCCAGTGACGAAGCTCCCACAACTTCTGAAGGCAACTTCTGTTCCATGGGTTGATGGTTCTCCCTGTCAGAAAGTTTCTCCTTATTTCTAACTGAAATCTCTCCATGATCACTTTCCATCCATTATTCCTTGTCTGGCCTTCGGGTGCCTTGGAAAATCGATCGATCTCTTCCTCTCTATGTGGCAGCCCCTCAGATATTGTAACACTGCTGTAATGATTCCTCTGGTCCTTCTCTTCACTAGACTAGCCATGCCGATTATTTGCAACCATTCGTTGTGCGGGATCAACCTACTCTCCAAGGCACCTGAAGGCAGGACAAGAAGCAATGGATGGAAACTAATCAAGGAGAGAACTAACCTACAACTAAGGAGAAATTTCCTGACAGCGAGAACAATTAATCAGTGGAACAGCTTCCCTTAAAAACTTGTGGGTGCTCCAAAACTGGAGGCTTTTAAGAAGAGACTGGACAGCCACTTGTCTGGAGTGGATAGGTTCTCCTACTTGAGCAGGGGAGTTGGACTAGAAGACCTCTAAGGTCCCTTCCAACGCTGTAATTCTGAATTAATGAAACACTAGATATATCATTCCAAGACATATAGAGATTGTAGACAACATACCTTTTGCACGGGCAAAGATTTCAACCAACCGATGAGCTTCCTCTTCTATTTGATTCTCCATGCCTTTCTTCCCGAGGCCAAGTTTTCGCATAGTATTTAGACCAAACCGTCTTTGTTGCTTCCAGTTTTGACCGTTTGAAAATATAATACCTGAAGCCATCAGAAATCATTGAGGAATTAGGCTCATAAAAATTATCACTAAAACATCATTAGGTAGTTAAGATCAGGGGTCCCGCAACCTTGGCAACCTCAAGACTTGTGAACTTCAACTCCCAGAATTCCCCTGGCTTAGATGATGTGTGTTCTCATGCAAATTCTACTTGGCCATCTTGGAGATCCCGTTTTTCCAGCAAAAAACAAAAAACAAAAACAGGACCAGTGATGTCAAATCAGCTTCTGCCTGTTCCAATGGTACAAATAAGACTGGATCTGTTCCAAAGATCTCATGCCTTCTATTGAATCTCAGGCATTATATTGAACAAAACAGAGGAGAGAATAGAACTCTCTATTTTTACCAGAAAAATTACCCCTTAACCTTCATGAAAACCTACCTTTGTTTTTAAAGGCCTCTTTAAAAAAAGGAGTCATTTGTCGCTCAGCGAAGTCTTCCGTCTGAATGAGGGCTTCTTTGACAGCCTGATATCCAGAGAAGACCACGATAGCCATGTGTCCTGACCATATTGTGTAGATGTTTCCATATCGCTTAGCCAGCTGTCGTGATCAAAAGAGAAAATGAAAATATGATATTCAGTCCTGGTTGCTGATTGCAAATTATGGTATGGATGAAGTCTTTTCCAGAGCTGCAGAATCTGATCAGAAGTGTTCAAAATGCCTACATAGCAGGGGGCCAAGGTTACCTGCGGAAATGTGTTTTCTCCATTACATCAGCCTGACCCAGGGGTGGAATTCAAAAATCCCAGCAACTGGTTTGTGGCCATGGTGGGCGTGGCCTTCCAGAACGTCCTGTTTCCGGCTTCCAGTGGGCCTCCAGAGCCCAGGGGAGGGAGTTTTTCCCCGGACCTCTGGGAGGGCAAAAACAGCCTCTCCCGGGCTCTGGAGGCCCACCGGAAGCTGGAAACAGGCGCGTTTATGAACTTCCAGTTTTTCCTGGAGGGCCGGTTTTTTTGCCCTCCCAAGGGTCCAGACGGAGGCCTCCCCCAGGCCTCTATGAGAGAGAAAACAGCCTCCCGTGGGCTCTGGAGGCCCACCGGAAGCCGGAAACAGGCCCATTTCCAGACTTCTGGAAGACCCATTTTTCCCACTCCCAGAGCCTCCGTGCAGACCCTGCACTTACTTCCATTGAAAATGGGCCACGTGGAGACTCCTAGGTGGGGTGGTGCGGGACGGGCACGGCCAACCGGTCGGTTGAAATACCGGTTCAGCAAACCGGATGTAACTTTAACATTCAGTTCACCTGAACCAGTTTGAAGCAGTAGAATCCCAAACCTTGGCCTGACCTACCTGATGTGAGGGGCAGGTTGTGGACCTCATCAGTTAAAGAATTCTGACTGATGGGGTCCAGGAAGCGGGTCTAGGATGTTTAGGCACAGATCTTTAGCCCTACTTCCGCCCCCTGCCTCCTGCCTCAGCCTATTTTGAGGGTGGGAGTTGGTGGTGGTTGTTTTTTAACTTTTTTAATTATTTTCCAAATTTTGTTCTGTTGTTCTTTACTAATTTATTTGATTCTTTTTGTTAGTTTTTATTGTTTTTTTATTTTGATTTTTTGTTTTAGGTATGGTTTTACATTGTGTAAGCCACCTCGAGTCGCCATGGGCGAAGAGGCGGCAATATGAATTAAATAAATAAACAAATTTACAGCCAGCTTTCCTCCTCTGCTGGCCCTCCCCCATCCCTTCTGCATGGTCCTTCATCCCTGCCCATTTATCCAGACGCCATTTGACCCCCAGCCAATAGCCTCCAGCCAATCCGCCATTGAACAGTCACTAAATGAATGGTAGTAATCAAGACTACCTACGATGGCATCCTATTTTTTCCTAATGCCTAAATAATTTACTTGCAGTAAATAGCACCAGATAAACCATCAGGGAAGAAACAATGCTCTAATCAAGAAATTATTAAAGTAGAAATCAAAACAGGCAGGACGAGCTACCATAGATAAACAACCAGCAAATTACACCTTCCCTACACTGTTGATGTTCCTAGCCTGATGATGCCATCTGATTGCAATCTGAAATATTTTGCCAATAGTTTGAATAGTTATCACTGCATATGTTAAAGCAAACAAGGATTTACAGTCCTTTTGTTGAAAAAGACCTCTAGTTCCCTTTTTAGAAAATTAGCCAACCAAATTGAAGGTGCATGCCCCAATGTCTACAATAACTTGATGGAAACTAACCAAGGAGAAAAGCAACCTACAACTAATGAGAAATTTCCTGACAGTTAGAACAATTAATCAATGAAACAACTTGCCTCCAGAAGTTGTAGATACTCCAACAATGGAAGTTATTAAGAGGAGATTGGACAATTGTTTGTCTGAAATGGTATAGCTTTCTTACTTGAGCAGGGGATTGGATTGGAAGACCTCCAAAGTGTTTTCCAACTCTGTCATTCTATTAACTTTTAACTTTGAATTTAAAAAGTAAATCCTACTCAGAATTTAAGTTTGGATGAAAACCTTCATAATATTAAGCATGGAATTGTGTCATACCCCAAATTTGCATTTAAAGCTTATATTTTAACACTGTGTAATTAATAGAATTGGTAGAATACATTGTTTACTATTTCTGGTTTTAATCATTTGAATAATGTTAACCAAATATATTTTGTTTAAAATTCAACAGGGATACTGCGTTTTGACTAGCAAAAGGATGTAAAAATGTAATAAACTTCTGATAAGGAATCTGGATATATTAGTATCATGAAAGTTCCAATTTGCTATTTATCCACTTCTATTTTGTACTCTCTGCTTGATTTTTATCTACTTATTTCTTGTACATAATAAAGGGCTAAAGAAAACTAAAAGTTAGTTCTTTCAGAAAGAATCTTTGCACAACTCAAAGATAATGCAAAATTTATTTCTGTAATTTCTGAGAGAAATACTGGAATAGTGAGGGCCAAATTAAGTCACAGAAAACCAAAACACCTTGGAGTGTTTTATTATCTTTTTTAATCTGAATGCAACCTCATGTAATGCTGTTCTGGTTTTGGTTAAAGAATTAGTAAACAGTATTAGTAGCACAACCTTGAATAGTGCTATCTGCTATTTTGCCTTTAATATTTTAATAGCATTTCATTCATACATTGAGGAATGATATATTATTAATCTGACTATTATTCTTCAGAACTTATATGGACACCAATCTTAACTAAATAACTCTGTCTAGCTAACAAACAGAAAAACAGAAAACCAATGTGTGAAATTATTTTAAGCTATGAAATCATAATGGCAGGACAACATTGAAATTTACACGTTTACACACCACTTACTTCCATTTGAATATACATGTTAACCATAGCAAAATATACGGCCAGTCTTTTTGTTGTTCTATTAAAAATTACTTATTATTGCTAAACAGGTAGAGCACTGGTGGGATTCAAATAATTTAACAAATGGTTCTCTGCCCTAATGATTTCTTCCAAAAACCAGATCATCAAACAGCTCAGAAAATAAACAACCAATTCTCCCAAACTGGTGAGAACTGGCTGAATCCCACCACTGAGATGGAGTAGCAGAAGAGTCATTATGTACAGGTGGGAAGATAAATATGATTAAATCATGATTAAAGGATACAGAGCTATTTTATCACATTGGCTCCGTATCTGGATAATGAAACAGGAGGCATTTCTGCTGAGCCAATTTCCATCACTACCTTCCAGAAAACTCTATTGACCTGACAGGAAAATAATATTCTCTTTGCTAAATCATGATTTAAATCACAGATTTGGAGAGAAAGTACCTTGATTAAAAGTGTCGGAGTTACTCGAATTCCCGTCTGCCATGCGACTCCAATGAAAGGAAGTGGAAAGGGCCCAGGTGGATAATTTCTACGGGACCACAGTTGTTTCAGGAAATACAACACGATGCCAGTCAGGAACAAAGCAAACAACCATTTTCCAACTTCCTCCATTTTTTTTTAATCCGCTCTTGGTCTACCTCAAGCTGACTAAGCTGGATCTCCTTTCCACAGTAGATTTTGTCTTCCTGAAAGAGGAGGACTCTGTTTTTCAGCCTTTTATATGCTCTATGTTAAAAATGTAAACAACCCTTCTTACACCATATTCAGTTATGATAGGAATGGCTTGCCTCCAAACCTGTTATAGTAGAATATGATCAACAACGAGCATGCTTGCATGATCTTTATTTGCATAATTGAAGGGAAGAGAATTTGGCAACATGATTCTTCATGCCAGGTACAGTTGGGGAACTGATGTCATACTACTTTACCCAGTCCAGAACAGTCATGTCATCAGATCAGCAAATGGACTAAAATGGCAGCTAGGTGCCCAATCCCTCTTGGTTAAAGACAGAAGTGGTATTCAGCAGGTTTTTGACCAGTTCTGGAGAATCGGTAGCAGAAATTTTGAGTAGTTCAGAGAACCGGCAAATGCCACCTCTTACTGGAAATTTTACAGTATCCTTCCCCTGCCATGCCCACCAAGCCACATCCACAGATCCAGTAGTAAAAAAAATTGAATCCCACCACTGATTAAAAACCAGTGTGAGCAGTGGATTTGTGATCTTCAAATATGAAAGAACTGGATGAATTGAGAACCATCAACCTCACTAGGGAGATGTCAAGCATTCAGGAAATCAGGAGATTCAGGCAATTCAAATGAGTATAAAGATTTATTGCAAGCTGAAGTTCTCTATAAGAATCTGACCTATTAATGGTCAAAGGAAATAGTGTTGATTCCTGCTTATCCTGATGTTTCTTTTCCTTTATTTGTTTCCTCTTAATTTCTTTTTTTTTTTACTTCTGTTTATTGTCTCTGCTTAATTTCTCCTTTTTACTTGTTTTCTTTCTGTAGAGATATTCTGGGCTGGTTGGCTGTGCTGCTGCCTCTTGATTGGTTGATGGAGTTAATGTTGGCATAATGGGCTGTGTGATGGCCTTGTGAGTTTTGTTGTGAAGATATCCTGGATCTTGTGCTGTAATCTCCTGGGTCGTTTGTTTTGTAGTGATCTTTTTTCCATTAGCCTCTCGTGTTTTAACGGCTTGGGTAATGGGTTGTGTGATGAGCTTGTGAGTTCTTTTGTTGTGGTATCCTGGGTCCTGCGTTGTAATCTCCTGTAATCTCACAAAATCCAGGATATCTCCACAACAAAACTCCATCAACTCCATCAACCAATCAAGAGGCAGTAGTGCAACCAACCAGCCCAGCACACCAGCCCCCCCACCAGTATATATAGAGAGACGGCAGCTCCAATCACACACTGCTTGCTCTGGCACAAAGCCAAAAGCACCAGTCTGAGGATGGCGAGTGGGACCTCGCTGAAACGTCACCAAGATAATTTTACATGGAAAAAGACCCGAACACACGTAGACCTACATACCTGTACCCGTGAAAATCTACGAAAACAAATATACTGTATATATACATATACATATTGTGTATATGTATGGTATTCAGCTTTGTTCGGGTATTTTCCCATGTCATTATAGTTATATATACACACATACATGCACACACACACACACACACACACACACAAGGTACATATGTAGATGTAGATGTATGTATGTGTGTGTAAATAAATAAACAGTCCTGTTGATATATATCAAGTTGATTTATATATCAAACTTCTTAACTGCCCATCTTCCTCTTAAAGAAGATTTGGGTAGGAATTACTTCTTCCAGATTGGAATTTTAAAAAAGGTATTTTCAGGAAAGACACTGATAATGTGACTAAAACTGTGAATTTTACAATCTTTTAAGAGATTCCATTTTATCATACAAGTTAGAGGTTCTACAACAATATTGAATGAAAGCAATGTGAGAAGACAACCTCATTTCTCCATTACGAAATATGGCTATTATTAATATTGCTTCTAGACCCCTTCCAAGGTATAGAAAAGAAAGAAACTGAACACTCTGACTTTTTCAATAAGTGAAAGAAGCAATAATAAGTCTGAACGGTCACTAAAAGGATGGTTGTAAGTCAAGGATTACTTGTATACAGAAAGAGCTAGCACTGCATATATTATTATCCAATGTAAGAGTAGGAAAAGGAGGAAGAGGGACTTTAAGCTAACATGGACGCAATCCAAATTACTAAATATGGAGGTGGAATTTTTGTTCAAACAAAGAAACCAGGTGAGCTCTTTAAAGCATTACATTGCATAAAGATATGTCTCATTCCAAGCTGGTAGGATCCAATTGTTTTGAGATATATGCCTACCCATCTCCTTTGAAATTATTAGTTTCTTAACCATTCACAAGAACATGTCCATCTATGAAAATTATTGTACTGAGTAATATACCTTCAGAAGGAAACCCTGATGGCACATAAACACATTGTACAGGGCTATTTTGCAAATTTAGCCATTAGTTGTACTCACCAATTTCTTCTCTCCAAATGGAACTATCTGGATCTTTACTGTTGTCCCTTCAAATAATTTCCTTTTTCACCTTTTCTTCTTGCCCCTTCTCACAAAATTCTTCAAAGCTTTAACAAGCTTCTTTTCTATGTCCCATATAAGATTAGTTGTTGTTGTTTATATTTGTATGGCCCATTTAATTTTAAAGACATCAAGCAGCTTCTTTTAAATGTTCAGTGTAGTATCTTTTTCTATATCATTCATAAAACCTGTCATTTTTTAATCTACTTTCCGATCAGCATCAGTCTTTTCTAGTAAAACCTGTTCCTCTTCCATGACATCTTTTAAACACACTCTGTCTACAGAGGCAGACAATCTTAAAACAAATTTATCTGGGCTTTGATGGTTTCCACGGGGAATTCATCCTTAGTTTTGCAGACCTTATAAAGATAATCCTTAACTTATGACCACAATGGAGAGCAAAATTTCAGTTGTGGTCATAAGTCAAGGGATACCTGTATGTGGAAAGAAAGTTGACATAACCAGACACAGGTGTCTAGTTTGTCTAAGCCCATTGACTTGGTTCACAAAAATAGCACAGCTGTTGCCTTATTATGGTGGGATTCCCTGACGGACAATTGTCCACTTCTAAGAAAGATAGTGATAGAAACAGCATCTTGAAATCCACACATTTTGAAATCCATACATTTTCAAGATTGAGAAACACTGGCCTCAGTAGTGGGATTCAAATTTTTTTACAGCCAATTCTGTGAGTGTGGCTTGGTGGGTGTGGCTTGGCTTGGTGGGCATGGCTTGGCTTGGTGGGTGTGGCTTGATAGGGGTGGCAGGGGAAGGTTACTGCTAAAATCTCCATTCTCTCTCCACCCTACTAACCTACTTTCCAGCTCTGTTCTCCTGTGCAGGGCAACAAAAGAAGACCCAGCTGACCAGCTGGAACTGGGGAGGCAGAGAAGAGATGGGGGCAGGGCCAGACAAGGACCAGCGGAGACATGATAGCAGTCTTCAGATATTTGAGGGGCTGCTACAGAGAGAAGGGGGTCAAGCTGTTTTCTAAAGCACCTGAAGGCCAGACAAGGAGTAATGGATGGAAACTGAACAAGGAGAGATTCAATCTGGAAATAAGGAGAAACTTTCCGACAGTGATCACAATCAATCCAATGGAGCAGAAGTTGCCCTCGGAAGTTGTGGGAGCGCCATCACTTGAGACTTTCAAGAAGAGATTGGACTGCCATCTATCAGAAATGGTGTAGGGTCTCCGGCTTGGGTGGGGGGTTGGACTAGATGACCTTTAAGGTCCCTTCCAACTCTGATTATCTGGTATCTGTTATCAGTCAGAGGTGGTATTTGCCGGTTCTACAAACTACTCAAAATTTCCGCTACCAGTTCTCCAGAACTGGTTAGAACCGGCTGCATACCATCTCTGCCTCAGGCATCCAAATAAGCAGACTGACCAACAATTCTAGTCATCAAACTTCCTTCTTTGTATTCTGGACTCAAAACAGTTAATTGAAGGAACAAGAATCTCAGAACTCTGGTTATTAGTATTCAATGGAAAGAAAGCTTATATTATAACAGATGTTATTTATTTAGCGTATGGCACAATGGTAGGATTCAAAAAAATTTACTACCGGTTCTGTGGGCATGACTTGGTGGGCGTGGCGTGACTTGGTGGGCGTGGCTTGGTGGGCATGAAAGGGGAAGGATACTGTAAAATCACCATTCCCACCCCACTCCTGGGGGAAGGTTACTGCAAAATCCTCATTCCCTCCCCACTCCACTAACCTGCTTTCCAGCTCCGTTCTCCTGTGCAGGGCAACCAAAGAAGACCCAGCCAATCAGCTGGGACTCGGGAGGCAGAGAATAATTGGGGGCGGGGCCATTCAGAGGTGGTATTTGCTGGTTTTCCAAACTACTCAAAATTTCCGCTACCGGTTTTCCAAAACTGATCAGAACCTGCTGAATACCACCTCTGGCATGGAATATCATACATGGACCATAAAACATTTCACCTAGACTAGTAAACCACAATAAAATATAAATGTTAAAAAGACCTATGCTCAAATACCAATGTCTAGGCCATCCAAACACTGAAGCACAACATCATTTATATTTTTTAAAAAATCAGATATTGGACCGGTATATGCCCTTAGAATAACAATGAGAGTGTTGGAAGGGACCTTGGAGGTCTTCTTGTCCAACTCAACAGGAAATCCTATAGCATTTCAGACAAATGGTTGTCCAATCTCTTCTTTAAAACCTCCAGTGTTGGAGCAGTCACAATTTCTGGAAGCAAATCATTCCACTGATTAATTGTTCTCACTGTCAGTAAATTCCTCCTTAGTTCTAGGTTGCTTCTCTCCTTGATTAGTTTCCATCTGTTGCTTCTTGTTCTGCCTTCAGGGGCTTCGTAGACTATATTGACTCCTCTTCTACAGGAAAGCCCTTAGATATTGGAACATGGCTATCATGTCTCCCCTAGTCCTTCTTTTCATTAGAGTAGACATACCCAATTCCAGCAACCAAACTTCATATGTTTTAGCCTTCAGTCTCCTAATCATCTTTGTTGCTCTTCTCTGCACTCTTTCTAGACTCTCAACATATACAGTAGCTGGTCATGATGTAATCTACAGTTTGACGTGGAACTCTGCAGCCACACTGAGGGAAGGATACTATGCCCCATTGATATAGAGAGCCCCAGTAGACACTGAGGTGCAAATCCTATTCAAGATTAACCATTGCTGACATGGTACTTCAAAGCCTGGCTTTTTTTTTGTGGGGTCATTTATATGTCTTCCTATGACTGGGCATTCAGCAACTCATTTGGTTTTTCCATTGAGAATCAATATTAAAGTTTTGGGCAGATATTGAGATGTTGAGCCAGTGGGGACTTCCTGGATTTGAATCTTCTGGCTGATAAAGAAGGAAGGTCAGCATTATAACAGAATTTCAGCAACTACCCAACTTTAAAAAAAAAAAGAATTTATAAGTGAGCTCTCTAGCAAATGTCAAAATTCTTTCCACTTTTTAAAACGTACATCAGTTTCAGAACTTGCATCTGTTCTCTAAATCTAATTTTTCGCATTGTAAGAAACTATCTAAACTATGCATATTTGCTGGTTAGCATATTTTCAATAGCAGAAACCCATGGTTGTGTCTCTGGAGGTGTATCTGTATAGGGTACCTGTGGGAAATTCTTTTATTAAGTTGTATACTTCCTTTGTTATTTCTGAGCGTGATTTATTTTGACAAAGTATAGCATTAAAGAATTGACTCAGTGCCTTTGATAACATCCAACTTGATAATGAGTTTCTTCTATGTTAATTAAATGCACCTGATATTTTCCCAGCATCATAGAAATAATTATATAATAATAGGGCACCTATTTAAAATGCCCTGATAAGAAACATTGGGTTGCTTTTAATTATTTAAACAAAAACCCTACACAAAAATAAGTGGCTTTCCTTGTTCCACTTTTTGACTGAGTGATTGATTTTTCAAATAGGCTAGAAAATACCAAAGAACTAAGAACAAAGCACAGGGAAGATGGCTTGGCCAAGATGCTGGAATCCCTAAAAGCTTAGGAAAGAGCTATTTTTTTCTCTTTACATTCTTGTCTTTAAGCTAAAAGCAGGATGAAAGGAGAAAGTGCTTGAAGCAGCCTAACTGGTAGTAAGAAATGCTATCATTTGGCTGAACCAATAGTAAAAAAAAATAGCTATTGGTTTGGCCAAACCGGGTTTTTTTCCCCCCTTCGACCCAACGATCAGCTGTTCCAATGATCAGCTGTTCCGGGACCCCCTTCGCTGTCTTATTGCTTAGCCCAGGAGGCTTTCCTGAGGTCCAGGAGGCAAAAAAGGGGTGCGCAAGGGGATGCTGTGTGGCCCTCCCCACACACTTCATTTTTTGCCTTTCTGGGCCTCAGGGAAGCCTCCTAGGCTAAGCAATAAGACAGCGAGGGGGATCCTGGCACAGCTGATCATCAGAACAGCTGATTGTTGGGAGGAAGGGCATACCGGCCTTACTACCGGTTAGAATCCCACCACTGGATTGGTTACTGTGAGTGCAAGGGGGTGGTTCCCTTTTTTCCCCCCACCATTTTCTTCTGTGTGCTCTGTATACCGTTCAAATTTACTTCAGGATGTTCCTGACCACCTTGCCTGCTCTAAACATAGACGTTAAATATATTTATCTAAAACTGCAAGTTTGTGTCGGTGTCCCTGACTTCATGTGGACGCCTGCTGGACAATTCTCTGACATATAACATTCCAAACCCCAGAGAAACATCTCAACCTCTTCCTTTAATGACTCACTGCAGACAAGCACACCCATTCGCCCCCAAAGACACTTTTGTCCCCATCCAAATGCATTCCTGAACCAATATCTTCACCAAAAACAACTTGGTTGGATCTTCCGGGATGCCTACATTCCTGGCTTTAACTCCTGGTTCAGTGGAATTGTCAACCTGTTTGTTCATTCCTAACCACCACCGTTGCCTAGAATTCCATAAAAATCATCTCATCAGCATTCCAACCTTATTTTTCATTCATCTGATTTTGCTCCAAGATTCCTAGGATCTCAGCCAACCAATCAGAATAGAGCTGGAAGGAACCTTGTAGGTCTTCTAGTCCAACCCTCTGCTCAACTAGGAGACCCTATACCCCCTCAGGCAAGTGACTGTCCGGTCTCTTCTTAAAAACCTCCAGTGAGGAAGCACCCACACCTTCTGAAGGCAATTTCTGTTCCACTGGTTAATTGTCCTGTTAGGAAGTTTCTCTTTAATTCCAGCTCGCTTCTCTCCTTGATTAGTTTCCATCCATTGCTTCTTGTCCTGCCTTCAGGTGCTTTTGGAGGATAGTTTGATCCCCTCTTCTTTGTGGCAGCCTCTCAAATACTGGAATACTGTTTGATCAGCCTTCTCTAGACTGATCAAACTCAAATCCTGCATTCATTCTTCATATAGCTTAGGACTGTTTTCATGCTTATGACCATTGTAGCATTGCCATGGTCATGTGCAGTGGTGGGATTAAAAAAAAATTGCTACTGATTCTGTGGACATGACCTGATGGGCATGGCAGGGAAAGGTTACTGCACAATCCCCATTCCCTGCCCACCCCACTAACCTGCTTTCCAGCTCCATTCTCCCTTGCAGGGCAACCAAAGAAGACCCAGCCAATCAGCTGGGACTCAATGGGAAGCAGAGAAGAGATGGGGGCGGAGCCAGTCAGAGGTGGGATTTGCTGGTTCTCCGAACTACTCAAAATGTCCGCTACTGGTTCTCCAGGACTGGTCAGAACTTGCTGAATGCCACCTCTGGTCACATGACAAAAAAAATGGCCGCTCGGCTCATATTTATGATGGTTGTGGTGTCCCAAAGTTATGTGATCCCTTTTTGTGACCTCCTGACAAGCAAAGTCAATGGGGAAGCCAGATTCACTTAACAACTCTGTTATTAACTTAAGAACTGCCATGATTCACTTAACAACTGTGGCAAGAAAGGTGGTAAAATGGAGCTTAGCAATGGAAAATTGGGCCTCAATTGTACTTTTAAATTGAGAACTACCTATAACATTTTGCATGTGGTCCAAGTCACACACTATGATTTCATAACAAAACATTTAAAACTACAAATTACAGATATACCTAAAGTTCTATCCAGAGTGGCTCAATTCAGCTAAGACTTATTTTATTCAGAAGCCAAAAAATATGAGGCTTTCATTTCAGTGTGACATTCTGTCAATGCCAGTAGCTATTCATGGTGAAGATGATACCTCTATTATTACATTAATGAGTGATCAACCTTCATAGCGTGATAAAGGACCTTTGTTTACATAGAGAACTTCCGCTACTAATATAATCAGCTGATATAATCATCAAGCAGCCTAATTCTTTACAATGCAATTATCATTAAAACTTAACTGGTTTCTCAACCTTGCTGCATTAGGTAATCCAGTGCCTCTGTTCATTAGAGATCATCTATCATCAATCCTACCAATCCAAATAGCATTTTTTTAGGGTTTTCATCACAGTTTTTGTACATGACAACTAGTAGCAGCATTGCTGTATGCAGAAAAATGGAAACATTCAGTACTTCGCAGAATGGAGGAATAGTTGGTGAAGTTGATGGAACTTGTCAAGTTGTCTAAACCTCAGATCGAGTTTTTTTGCATGAAACAGAGAAAAATGACCTTATGATTTATGGTTTTGATGATTACAGAAAAGATTACTGAAAGGTGTTATGTTTTAACCTTAGATTAAATTTATAATTAGAACATATTTATTTTTAAACATATCATACATGGACCAGCTTACATATACTAGCTTACATATTACCCATTTCACCTGGATTAGTAAAACACAATAAAATATGTTTTAAAAAATCATTCAAACACAGAATCTTAGGGTTGGGAGGGACTATTTTTTTTTAATGTACTGGTCTCTCTTATAGTCAGCAAGTCTTCCTCGCATATTAACTTCAGTGCATCTTCTTCATTGTCCTTCAGATATTATTATTGTTATTGTTGTTGTTATGGCTGTTGCTATTACTACTCTTCGAGTCCAATCCTCTGCTAGAGCTAGGAGACCCTATACTATTTCAGATAAATGGCTGTCCAACCTCCTCTTAAAAACCTTCAGTGATGGCGCATGCACAACTTCTAGAAATAAGCCATTCCATCGATTGTTCTTTCTGATAGGAAAATTCTCCTTAGTTCTGCGTGGATCTTCCACTTGTTACTTCTTGTCCTGCCTTCTCTGTCCTAGTACTTTAGAGAATAACCCAAACCGTCTTCTCTGTGGCAGACCTTCAAGTATTGGAAGATGGTTATTATATTTCCCCTAAGCCTTCTCTTTGATAAGCTGGACATACTGTACCTAGCTCCTTCAACCATCATATAATTTAGCCTTTATCATCTTTGTTGCTTTTCTATTTTTTTTTTAAACTTCTTTTAAACTTGTTTGATTTCTTTGAATTATCATATTTTGGCTACATCACGTGCAAGCCCAGCTCTCCTGAAAAGTCTAAAATGTCGGGGAAACAGGAAGGAGATGAGGAAAAACTAGCAGCAGAGTGGATGGTCTCAAGTTACAATAATTCTGTTTTATCGTCATGCTTAATTTAACATTGCTGTTGTTTGGTTTAAGATTTAATATTAAAGATGGCTTTACTTAATCATCCTGAACATCATAATACGGTGGATGAAGACTTAAAATAAAATGAAGTAAATAAGATGCTTGTATCTCAGATGAGTTTAATGAATACATATAGCATTGTTTGAAGAATTCCTTGCTACTAAATGATCAGTGTGCCCTGAATTCTGGTCCAGTTTTGACTGCAATGATGTAGTTTAGAAGTAGGTATTCTGGAAATCAATTAGTTGTCTGCCAGCAACAATCCTAATGACATGTTATGTGTGACTTCATTCATGCAACAGGAAGAATAGTGTGGCTACCTGTGGGTGTCACTGACCTGGAATTACAAGGAATATTTCTACAATTGTACTATGTAGCAATAGCACTTAGACTTATATACTGCTTCATTGTGCTTTACAATCCTCCCTAAGTGGTTTACAAAGTCAGCATATTTTCCCCCAACAATCTGGACCCTCATTTTACCAACCTCGGAAGGTTGGAAGGCTGAGTCAACCTGGAGCTGGATAGGATTGAACTGCTAGCAGTCAGAAGAGTTAGCCTGCAGTACTGCATTCTAACCACCACAGCTCATATGCCAAGATTATCACACTGCATTTCAAAATTGTTTCTCAAGTTTCTCAAATTCAAAAATGAGATACTATGTTCTTCACCCGAAGAAAATTAGCTTAAAAGCAATCACAATTGTGATCATAAAATGACAAATAGGACTGTGACATCCTTTCCCGAGGCACCTGGTGACCCAATAGCCAACAAAGTCATCTCGGCATGGACATAGGCTGGGGGAGTGGAATGGTCAACAATTAAGCCTTGATCGGAAGGTTGTCCTGTGGGCTCAGCTGTGTATATCTGGTCCTCTGGAATCACGCCGGGTGACATTGATTCGTTTGAACCATAAATGCAGCCCTGTTTGCACATCATGGTCAGCTGGCCAAGGGAAGTTGATAGGCATGCAAAAACTAGATCAATTGACCCATCTCATTAACTCTGATGGGCTTACATTGAGCTCTGGGGAACCATGAGACTTTAGGGGATTGTTGGACTTAACTCTCCCTGGTTAGTCATATCATCCAAGCAAGATGAAGTGCTCCCCTATCTCTGGCAAGAACAATTCCCTAACTTTCTCTGTGCACCCATTGGCACGATTGAGGTAGCCCCGAGGGCACAGATGAACCTCTAAATCAATAGTCACCTCTCACTGGGCCGCGGACCACTGGTGATCCGCAAGAAAATTTTGGTGGTCTGCAGAGAAATGTCATCCCCAAAGCAATTAATCCAGGCTGCGTGGGAACACGAGGCTGTGCTGCTCACATGGCCTGCGGGAACACAAGGCTTGCGTCACTTGTATTGTGAATAACACGAGGTAGTGAGGGGAGTGGGGAAAGGGCGGAGGAGAGGAACTTGCCCCACTCATCCTACACGCCTTGCCTGGCCACTGGGTTGCTTCTTTCTACTTTTCTTCTTCTGCTTTTGGCTGCACGCAAAGAAAGCAACAAAAGTCTTTCTCTCCCCCAAACTCCACCAGAAATGAGTCTTTGGGATCCTACAAGACATCCTGCTCCAAGAGCAAAGATTCATTTCTGGCAGAGTTTGGGGGAGAGAAAGACTTCTGCTGCTTCTGCTGTTTTCCTTGCATGAAGCCAAAAGTCTCTCTCCCCCTCCCCCTGCCCTCCCCGAGAACAGAGCTGGAGATGATATCCTGCAATCCCAAATAAAGATCAATCGATCGGTAGGAAAACAGGGTTGGGGAATTTTCCTTAGACTTTTGGGGTGGGATTTTCCCAGGGTCTCTGGTCCGCGGGACTTAAAATTATGAGTTTGGTGGTCTCTGAGGTCCAAAGAGTTAGCGACCACTGATCTAAATGGCTTTAATGACTCTCAGAAAGAGTACTAACAACCAGACGACTGCAAAGAATGTAAATCCTTCCACCCTTCAGCATTCAGTCAGAACTGAAAATGAGAAGCGAAATGTCTTCAAGGGAAAACAAAACAAAAATCCAATTGCCTTTCAAAAAAGCACCGTTAGTATAACCATGGCCTGGATGACTGAGAATCTCTATAGACCACACGTGTCAAACTCGATCACGTCACAGGACATAGTGTGATGTATTGCGGTGGGTTTTTTTGCTTTTGCGGAGCCTGGGTGGGTGTGGTCTGTGTGTGATGCATCCAGCCCTAAGGCCGCCGGTTTGACAAGCCTGTCATAGACAGTTCCTGAAAAGGTATCTCTAGGCACTCCATCTTTGTGGCCATTTCCATGGTTATCTTGTAGCAGCCACGTGAGAGGTCAAAACAGGCCTGGAATGGCCTCCAACTCTGCTAATGGTCGTCTCAACTCCATCATACTACTGTGGGTGGGAGCTTTTTCCCCCGTTATTTTCTAACTCCAAAGTGAAGCATCAAAACACAAGAAGGGAGATGCCCAGCCTCCCATCTTCTGCACAACGATTCTGGGAAGGACGAATCGGGATATTCCTGACTCCGGTGCTTGGAGTTTAGAGGGAATGGGAGGACGTTGTAGTTGGCTTTGCCATATTAATACCGTTTAACCGATCCGTTTGAAGACCAATCAGACACTTAGAAATTCACAGCAATAAATAAGCAACTATCACTGGGTATTTTCAAAAAAAATTGTGACGGGGCATAGCACAAGCTTTATAAGAATGGGGATGTACTGTAAGTCCACTTATAGGTTCTTGTCTGAATTGTTTCACTCCCTTAGGCAGCTGAAACCGGAAGTTCCTCAGCAGGTTGGTAAAGACAAGGAAAATCTCCATTCTCGCTATCTGCTCTCCCAAACATATACGCACCCCTGTGAAGAGGAAACAGAGGACAACAGCAAGTAAGAAATTAACCGATATATTGTCCCAAAGGTGCTTTTTCAAGAGGCAACTGGACTTTGGTTTTTGCTTTTGATGTTGTTGTTTTTGAGAAGACACTTTGCTTCTCATCCAAGAAGCTTCTTCAGCTCTGACTGGATGGTGGGAAATGGAAGGATTTATATTCCTTGCAGACATTTGGTCATTTGCCTCCTTTTAGAGGGTCATTGAGGCCACTTGGAGGTTTGCCTGTGTCCTCAAGGTCACCGGAGTGATGCAAATGGACTTTTAAGCTATGCAATTTGGGATGAACACCCTTCTCATGGTGTGAGAGCATGAACAGATTTCCAGAAAAATTGCAGACTACAGGAACCATTTGAACTACTCAGGTGACCCTGAGGACACAGATAAACCTCCAAGTGGCCTCAATGACTCTCTATAAAGAATGCAAATGAGCAGTTGTCTGCAAGGAGTATAAATCCTTCCATTCCCCACTGTCCAGTCAGAGCAAAAGAAGCTGTTTGAATGAGAAGCAAAACGTCTTCAGAGAAAAAAAACAAGGAAGTCCAGTTTCCTCCTGAAAAAACACCCTTGGGACAACCATGACCTGGATGACTGAGAATCTCTATAGATATTTTAACCAATATATTGTTCGGAGTAGTTGCCTCTATCACTGAAGATACTCTTCGACCACTCTTCGATACTCTTATGACCACAATTGAGTTCAACATTTCTGTTGCTAAGCAACACAGTTAGGGGACTGTGCCCCATTTTATGACTGTTTTGCCACAGTGGTTAAACCAGTCACTGCAGTTGTTAAGTGACTCTTGCAGTTGTTAAGTAAATCTGGCTTCACCATTGGTTTTGCCTGTCAGGAGCCAGCTGGGAAGGTTATGCATGGTGATCACATGACTTTGAGACCTTGCAACCACCATAAATGCATGCCAGTAACCAAGCGCTTGAACTCGGAGCAAGTGACCATGGGGATGCTGCAACGGTTGTTAATTGTGAAAACCGGTCATAACTTAAGTCATTTTTTTTTCAGTGATGTTGTCACTTCGAACGGTCACTAAACGAATAGTTATAAATCGAGGACTAGCTGCAATATGTTTGATCTTAAGAAACGTATGGCAACACGTCGGTTCCAGAGCCATGAAGACAGAGCTCAGAGGCTGCCCAAGGGAAGCTTTGAAACAGCAAGATGTTATTTATGCTATTTCCAGGATACAGATTAACAGAGCTGGAAGGGACCTTGTAGGTCATCTAGTCCAACCCCTCCGCCCAAGCAGACCCTACACCATTTTTGACAGATGGCAGTCCATTCTCTTCTTGAAAGCTTTCAGTGATGAAACTCCCACAACTTCTCTCTCCCTCCCTCTTTTTCTCTCTCTTTCCCTTCCTCCCTCTCTTTCCCTCCCTCCCTCTCAGATTAACAGAGTTGGAAGGGACCTTGTAGGTCATCTAGTCCAACCCCTCCCCTTGCCCAAGCAGATCCTACATCATTTCTGACTGGTGGCGGTCCATTCTCTTTTTGAAAGCTTCCAGTGATGAAGCTCCCACAATTTCGGAAAGCAACTTCTGTTCCATGGGTTGGTCATTATTTACCTGCTCCAAAAGGAAGAAATTCTTCCCTCACCACAAAATTTCCATCTTTGTCCAAAAAATGATTGGGGTTGAATTGTTCAGGGGTCTCCCACTGCACGGGATCCAGAAGAACTGAACGGAGATCGGGTACAATTATAGACCCCTGTAAGGAAAAAGCAACTCAGTCAAACAGGCCGCTATTCTATTCTTAACCAGAATGTGTTTCAGGGATATGACTGAAATGACAGCGTTTGAGAATTGTTGCAGTGATATTATTCGATTGACCAAGAAAAAAATCCAGTACAATAATAGTTTGGTTGCTTCCTGACAACCAGCATTTCCATCTTCCAACCTTTCTGATTCCGCTATCAAGTTTGCATGAAACTAATTCAGACCATTGTAAGCCTTCTCAACTCTCTTCAAATACCAGGTTGACATAGATAGCTATGAACACGCTGATATGCTTGCAAGCCTAGGTGTTCTGCTCACAAGAGAATTATTAGCCGTTGGATACAGCTAGTCCTTGACTCACAATCACAATTGAGCCCAAAATGCATGTCGCTAAGCAAGACAGTTAAGAGTGTTTTGTCCCATTTTACAACCTTTCTGGCCACAGTCGTTAAATGAATCCCTGCCGTCGTTCAAGATAGCAACAGGGTTGTGAAGTGAATCTGGATTCCCCCTTGGCTTTGCTTGTCAGAAGGTCACAAAAGGGGACCAAGTGATCTCATCAAGACACCGCAATCTGTGATGACCCAGGGCGTGGCACAAAGGCAACACAGTCAGTTAATCAATAAGAGTCCCTTTATTAGCACCACAATTTTGTCCCCCATGCCCTGGTTACATTCTGGGCTGGAGAAAAACTCTCCCAGGAACAGCCTTTGGCTGCAGGGAATCAAAGTCCAAAACGTGGTCAACAAAAAATGTAACTATAAGTCCAATCGAGGCAAAATGAGGTAATTAGTTTGACAGGGCAGGGGCAAGAATTCCAGAGTGAAAGCATGGAAATAACTCAACACCAGTAACACAGATAAGCAAAGACAACACAACATAAACTCAAGTTTGCTCCCAGAAGCTGATGCATGCAGCCTGCATTTTTTTTAAACTTTCTTCCCAGGTGTGGCTAATGAAGGGACTCAGGGCCCTTTCCTCCCCCATAAGCCACGCAAACCATGTTGCTCTCTTCTCCATTCCTCCCTGTGTGTCCTAGGATGAAGAGGGGGTGGGCCTGGGTTTTCCTCTGAACTCCCTCTCCCTTGTTCTACCTCTTCCCTGCTCTGCCCAGCCGGATTTTGCCCTTCCCCAGTTTCCTCCACAGCCAACGCAGCCACACTCCCACTCCCTGTCAGCTGTTTGTCTTCCTCCTCAGGTTCAGACTCCGACGGGGGCATGACACAACCGTTGTAAATATGAACCAGTTGCCAAGCATCCAAATTTGGATCATGTGACCATGGGGAGGCTGCAACTGTCATGTGAAAAATGGGCATGTCATAAGAGATGGAAAATCTGAATGTTGTATTGAAGATGGCTATACGATTCTGAATTGTCATATGTTAAATAATTTTACATCAGCGTATGGCCATTTATTCTGCATCCGTAACTTCTCTTCAGCTTTGGAGTCCAACGTTTCTTTTCGGAACAGCATACTGAAATGTTAGTTCCCACAACATATTTTGAAATTTTACTTCTCTGCATTATGTGAAGCATCCAATATTGGTTTGGGGGTCTAAACTTTCATCCCAAATAACAATACAAATTGATGATGACTTATAGCTAGCACACTATAGTTTTTTGTTCTTCAGATCTTTGGGAGGAGAAGGAAGCGAAGATCTCACTTTTCATATTCTGTGCCAGGTCAGAAATTCCATAGAATAGAATAGAATAGAATAGAATAGAATAGAATAGAATAGAATAGAATAGAATAGAATAGAATAGAAATAGAAATAGAAATAGAAATAGAATTGAATTCTTTCTTGGCCAAATGTGATTGGACACACAAGGAATTTGTCTTGGTGCAAATGCTCTCAGTGCACATAAAGAAAAGATACATTCATCAAGAGTCAAAAATCATCAGGTACAACACTTAATAATAGTCATAGGGTACAACAAGCAATCAAATCATACTAGGAAACAGTCCATATAAATCATAAGGATACAAGCGACAAAGTTATAGTTATACAGTCACAAGTAGCATGGCTAGTCTAGTGAAGAGAAGGACCAGGGGAGACATGATAGTGGTCTTCCAATATTTGAGGGGCTGCCACAGAGAGGAAGGAGGGGTCAAGCTGTTTTCTAAAGTGCCTGTAGGCCAGACAAGAAATAATGGATGGAAACTGAACAAGGAAAGATTTAACCTGGAAATAAAGGGAAACTTATTTTGACAGTGAGAACTAATCAACCCATGGAACAGAAGTTGCCTTCGGAAGTTGTGGGAGTGCCATCACTTGGGACTTTCAAGAAGAGATTGGACTCCCCTCTGTCAGAAATGGTGTAGGGCAGGGGTGTCAAACTCGATTTCATTGAAGGCTGCATCAGGATTGTATTTTACCTCAGAGGGCCAGAGTGGGTGTGGTCAGCTCAACATCCCTCGTGTCAGGGGTGCCTGTGGTGCCCCAAGCCCTCTGCCAGAGAAAACTGCAACAGCCTCCTGTAAGTAACTCTCTGCCAATGAAAACAGAGCTCAAGAGGGCTGTGTGCAGCCCACCCGAGTTCTGTTTTTGCTGGCAGAGGCACCGCAGGCCAGTCTTTCGCCGTTTCCAGGGTGGCCCAGCGGGCCAGATCTAATCACCCCACGGGCCGGATCTGGGCCCCGGACCTTGAGTTTGACACCCCTGGTGTAGGGTCTCCCACTTGGGTGGAGGGTTAGACTAGATGACCTATAAGGTCCCTTCCAACTCTGATTATCTGTTATCTGTTAAGTGGGAGGGGACGGGTGATAAGGAGTGATGAGAAGATTAATAGTCATAGTAGTGCAGACTTTGTCAATAGTTGGACAAGGTTGAGGGAATTATTTGTTTAGCGGAGTCGATCGGGGAAAAATTGTCCTTGTGTATCTATAAGTATCTATATGATAGATCTAAGTATCTATGAACATTATTATTATATTATTAAACATCAAAACACATATCTAAAAGAACTCCGTTCAACACACGACTGCAATGGTATAAATGATCTGTACCTTTGGAATGTAAAAACCAAGCATGTTCGTATCCTTCCTGCATCTTCTGGCAATACCAAAACTTAAGACGTAATAGATCCGCTGGATCTCATGAATCACAGCGTTGGTATAAGGCAGTTTCTTTCGATCCCGATAGCAAATCAAGCCTGAGGGGCAAATATTTTGTATCTCCTTGTATACTTTATCTGAGGAAAAATAAGAGAACAAAGTGGTTTCTTTAGCTATGATTTTAACTTATTTATTTGTTTGTTTAATTTGTATCCCACCATTATTATTTTTAGCTCGAGGCGGTGAACACATCCCACATACCTTTCTCCTATTTTCCCCACAACAACCATGTGAGGTGAGTTGGGCTGAGAGACAGGGACTGGGCCAAAATCATCCAGCTGGCTTTCATGCCTAAGGCCGGACTAGAACTCACCGTCTCTGGGTGATTCACCCAAAGTCACCAGCCGGCTTTCATGCCTAAAGGGGGGCACTTAAACTCACAGTCTCTGGCTTTTTAGCCTAGACAAAACTGGCTCTCCTGTGTGGTTTCACTTTTTCCAACAGAGAAGTTTCCTTTTAATTGAGGGCCAACCTAGCTAGACTTCCTGCTGAAAAATCAAAATTTAAGCAATACAGGTAATCCTTGCTTAGCGACTGTTCAAGTTACGGTGGATCCCTCAAAAGAAACCTACAACCTGATTCTGAAATTGTGACACATGTACCCTCCAATCATGCGATGCATCCAGCAACCAGCTGATATCTTACAGCCCTTGGTAGCATCCCTTGGTCACATGACCACAATTTATGACATTTGTCCAACTTCCTGGTACTTACTTCCTGTTTTTGGCAAAAATGCTCTGCAGAAAACAATGGGGTTTTTAACAATTGCCACCCAAAACAGGCTGTAAAATTGGTTCGGTCATAATGACTCATTTTACGACCATCCTCGGGATAGTACGATAATAATAATCCATGTTATTATGGCGGCAAAAATTGTTGTGGCTCGCCAGCAGCAGCTGCGGACAGCTTAGGCCTCAGCGAGCGAAGATTCAGATATGGGGCCTGCATGTGATGCAGGGATGGGGTCAGGACTATCAGAGAGTGGAATGCTCCCTTCGGAGCTTGTGGAGGCTGGCAACAGCGATGCAGAGGACCCCGAGGAGCCTGTGCCCAGTGCATGTGTGCGCAGGGCTGCTCGAAGGAAAGAGCAGCTGCAGCAGCATGGGCAACTCGGGAGTAAGGCTGCAAGGTAATGGCCCCTCCCATAAAGGATAAAAGCCAGCCTGAGAAACCAGGATTCTTTGCAGGAAGCAAAGAAGTTCTTGTACTTCAAGCCTTGTGGACATTTGGACTCTCTTAGTTTGTGTTTGGAGATTCTGTGTTTGAAATATTTCTTGGTAACTTTATCTAGTGTTCTTGGCAGCCTTGCACAACCTTGGCAAGGCTCGTTCTTATCAAATTAGTTTTCACAGCCTTTTAACTGTGAATGAATGGAATTCGCAGAGAAGCATTAAAAGGTTTTGCTTTTACCTCTGTTTGGTCTTTTGTTTCCTTGGAACAAGGTTTGGGTCAGAACAAGAATGGTGGTTGCCCAGAAATGAAAGGCGAGAGAAATCCCAAGTTAAGATGCAGCGATAAATAAAATCTTGTTATGCGCTGGAATGGATAGAATGACTTTAGAAATGAAATGCAAGGACGAGTCAGAATATTATATGATTTATATTATATGATGGAAAGGGAGGACCCAAAATGGAAAAGAGCAACAGGATTTGTAGAAGGGGTAGCTGAGACTATGTGATTACATGAAGACTGAATGATGTATTAAAGGAAAATTAAATGTAAAAACATTCGATATGTATAAATGTATATCATAAATATATATTATAAGATGTAAGGCGAAAAGATATGTCAAGTATGATTTCACCATGTTCAATGTTTTTAAATAATGTACCTAATAAAATTTGTAAAAAGAAAAAAGGAATTCACCACTAAGGGACTCAAACAGCCAGGACAAAATCAGATCCGCCAAGAGATAATCTATCCATTTGGCCACTAAGAGTGACACTGTTTAGCTATTTATCATTATCCACCCTGTTTGAATTCAAAGAGAGATTACAACTCTCTGCCAGAGAACATAAATTCCTCCCCGTGGGATGAAGAACACCTCTTTAATTCCTTAGCTCTCACCTTGGACATCTGGGTGATTGGTGATGAAAAGCAATGCCCATTGCAAACTAGTGGCACTCGTCTCTGTCCCAGCTATAAAAAAATCGACAATGCACTCAGCTAGGTTATCTTCATCATAGGTATCGCTAGGATCATTCTGGCTCTGTTTAGGTTATTAAAAAGAAATAGCATTAGAGTGAAGGTATGGATCAAACTTTTTCGTGGGTAAGCATCTCTGCAAAGAGTTTTGAGCTGCGATGGTGATCTATAATGCCCATTAATGAGGAGACAGGAAAAAAATTAGTTTGAAGCTCCTCTAAGATCCTTTTCTGGAACTCGACCTGTTCCTTTCAGGGAGGCAAAAAAAAAAAAAGTCAAAATGATAGAGGCAACCCCCGTCTTTTTGTAATCTATCCATAGGGATGTTGCAACGGTCACAAGTGTGAAAAATGGGCATATCCAGCAGTGGTATTCTACCAGTTCCGCCTGGTTCAGCCGACCAGGTAGCTCTAAGGATCATCTGTGAGCGAACTGGGTTCGCTCCGATGATCAGCTGCTGGGCCTGCCCGCCTACCTGCCCCAGCTCTATTCTGATCTTTATTTCCTGATTTTCAAGCTCAGCTGCTTCACGCAGCACAGCAGACTGCACATGCGCCACGTGTTTAACACACAGGGAGAGTGCAGGATTGCAGGAGAAGTTCAGTAGCAAACCTTCTGCGCATGGGTGAAGTGTGCCGAACCAGTAGTAAAATATTTTGAATTCCACCACTGGGCATATCACTTTTTTCAGTGTGGCTGTAACTTTGAACGATCACTAAATGAGCTTCTGTAAATTAAGGACTATCTGTAGTGCCTCATCTTCCTTGGCCTTTTCTAAAGCCAGCTGGAACATCTGGCACCTCTTTTCCAATTTGAATTCTAATCTGTACTGAATGATCCTAAGCATTGTTTTGTTAGCATCGGTAATTAAGGGATTATGCAGAAACATAATTATTTAGTCACACTATTAGTAAACCATTATCTTCTTCCGGGTTGTTTTTAAACTTGACAGTGTAGCTTACCGATCTGGGATCTCCCAGAGATCTCCCATCCAAGTGCTAAACCCCATCTAGCTTTTTCTGAGATAGCTAGGATCTGATGACTGACATGGTTGAAAATGACTGCATAGAGATTATTCATAAGATAGGTACAGAATACAGAATAAATAATACAAGTTGAAAGTGACCTTGAAGGTTTTCTAGTCTTTTTACTAGACTAGACATAACCAATTCCTGCAACCATTCTTCATATGTCTTAGTCTCCAGGCCCTTAATCATTTGAGTTGCTCTTCTCTGCACTCTTTCCAAAGTCTCAGCATCTTTTTTATAATGAGGTGACCAAACCTGCATGAAGTATTCCAGATGTGGTCTTACTAAGGTTTTATAAAGCAGTACTAACACTTCACATGATCTGGAATCTATCCCTCTGTTTGTGCAACCACAGATTCCATTAGCATTCTTTTTTGTTGGGTTATATTTATGTGATTGTCCACAAGTCACCAACCTTTTGGACCTTAGGGACCACCAAACTCATAATTTTAAATCCCATGGACCAGAGTCCCTGGGAAAATCCCCCAAAAAGTCTGCAGGAAAATTCCCCACCCTGTTTTCCTACCGATCGATCATTCTTTCTTTGGGATCACAAGATACCATATCCAGCTCCATTCTCACGGGGAGAGAGAGAGAAAGACTTTTGGCTTCATGCAAGGAAAACAGCAGAAGCATCAGAAGTCTTTCTTTCTCTCCCCTAAACTCCATCAGGAATGAGTCTTTGCCAGCAGAGCCTCTTGGAGCAGGATTTCTTGCAGGGTCCCAAAGACTCATTTCTGGAGGAGTTTGGGGGAGACAAAGAAACACTTTTACTGCTTTTCTTGCATTCAGCTAAAAGCAAAAGAAGAAAGAAGCGCAAAGAAGCATCTCGGTGGCCAGGCCAGGTGTGTAGGGCGAGTCGGGCAAGTTCCCCCCCTCTGTCCTTTCCCCCCTCCCCTAACTACCTTGTGTTGTTTGCAATGTAAGCGATGTAAGCCTTGTGTTCCCGCGTAGCCTGGATTAATTGCTGTGGGGGTGACATTTCTCTGCGGACTGCCAAAATTTTGTCGCGGACCACCAGGGGTCCGCAGCCCACTGGTTGGCAACCACTGCACTAGGACACGCCACCAAGATTGTCTTTAAGATAGATTCCAATTGCCAATAGACCAAGCAAAATTTCCCTGTCACTTTTTCTCAAAGTGATCCAATGAGGGGAATCCAAACCACTGTACAAGGTCCAAACCTATCAAAAGCTCTAAAGAAAAATCAACGTTAGTTGTAGCAAACTCTATTCAGGTATCATGGAACATGAACAAGTCCACATTCTTCTGCTGTCTAGAAATGGACATCAGAACTTGGTTCTCAGTTAGGAGGACATTTACGGCATCTACAAGGCGTTGTGAGAAATTGTGAGGAGGCTTGGAAACAGGGGTGGGATTCTACCAGTTCTGTCCACCTCTGTAGAACCGGTAGTTCTGAAGAACTCGGTTCTATGTCTGCTGCTGCTTTGGCCCACCCGCCCGCCTGGGCTCTTACCTGACCTTTATTTCCTGCTTCTTCAACCGCAGCTGCTTTGCGCGACACAGCTGCGGTTGAAAAAGCAGGAAAAAAGGGCTTTTCCAACCACTGCACACTTGCACGCAGCACTGCTCAGCTGTCTGGGCAGCTCAGCAGGTCATAAATTGCACTCGTGTGACGCAGAGCAACAGAACCGGTAGTTATACCAGTCAGATCCCATCCCTGTTTGGAGAGGAATGGAAAGGGAAGTTAGATATAAAATAGATAGTAGGTGAGGCAATAGGCAGCTTATCTCATAAACATCCATTGAGTCCAGGTGTAAGGTACCTGGGAAGAAGATTTCAGATACTTCAAAGAGACTTACTAAAAACAATGCTACAAACTTCCATTTATACTTTTCTAAGCGTCTATATTTACCCAGATGAGCATTAACAAAACCTCAGTAAAATCTGTGAAGGTTTTGCTTCTTTGATCTTGCCCATCTGCGTGGGGCTTTTGTTCTGTATTAACATTCTCGAAGACTCGCATTCTGATTGGTCTACCCGAACCGCAACCCGATTGGTCTGTTAAATGACTGTGATTGGAGCGCTAAGAATCTACCGCGATTGGCCGAGCTGATCGCGGGAGATTCAAAGCGCTGCCATTGGCCGCCGAGCCGCCGGCCGGCTGTATAAAGCCAAGCGGCTCGCACACTTTAACTGTCCTTATTCAGATGCCTCAATAAAGAGCTGATTGTTCACTTTCGCGTCTCGCCTCTTATGTGACCGATCCACCGATCTAACACTTTCTACCTCTTTAACTCTTTGACAAGAATGTGATAACAATAGTCAGATTTGCCTGAAGAGGAAAATTAAGATGCTTTAAAAAAAAGAATAAAAACTAAAATAAAGAAGCTCAAATCTGTGCAACTTTATGGCTCTGACAATGTAGCCTCCAGGGTAGGTAGTCCTCAATTGATGTCCGCAATCGAGCCCAATATTTATGTCGCTCAGTGAGAAATTTGTTAAATGAGTTTTGCCCCATTTTACAACTTTTCCTGCACGTTTGTTAAGTGAATCATTGCCGTTGTTAGATTAGCAACACGGTTATTAAGTGAATCTGGCTTCCCCATTGACTTTACTTGTCAGAAGGTAGCCAAAGGCGATCCCATGACCCCAGGACTCTGCAACCGTCATAAATGTGAGGCACATGTCAAACTTCTGAATGTAAATCACGTGGCCATGGAGATGCTGCAACGGTCATAAGATTAACATAAGAAAACAAATTAACGAGTTGGAAGGGACCCTGCAAGTCATCTAGTCCAGGGGTCGCCAACCTTTTGGACCTCAGGGACCACCAAACTCATAATTTTAGATCCCAGGGATCACTAACTGGTTCTGTGGGCGTGGCCTAATTTGTGGGTGTGGCTTGGTGACCATGTGACTGGCTGGCATGGCTTGTATGTAAATATTATAAATATTGATGTAAATATTGATCTTTTTATTAAAAAAGGGCAACTTTTACTCAAAATCAGGCAATGCAGGCAGATTGAGTTGCTCACAGAATCACAGATTCATTCAGAGATCTATCTATCTGTCATTGGCGACTCAGTCTGTCACATAAAATTTGCTTGCAAGCAAACTCATAAAATTAACTCACAACACACCATGCATGTAAATATTGATTTTTTTTATTTTTAAAAAAGAGCAACTTTTACCCAAAATCAGGCAAAGCAGGCAGGCAGATTGAGTTGCTCACAGAATCACAGATTCATTCAGAAATCTATCTATCTGCCATTGGCTAGCTCAGTCTGTCACATAAAATTTGCTTGCAAGCAAACTCACAAAATTAATTCACAACACACCATGTATGTAAATATTGAATTTGTTATATAGAAGAAGCAACTTTTATCCAAAATCATGCAAAGCAGGCAGATTGAGTTGCTCACAGAATCATTCAGTTATCTATCTATCTGTCATCAGCTAGCTCATTCTCTCAAATTTGCTTGTGGTGAGTCTGCACTGAATTTGCTTGCAAGCAAACCTTCAGTCCTAAGGGAGGTTTTGCTGTGCTTAGCTAGAAAGCAAGAAATCCAACCATTTCCTCCTAGCTAATCTAAATCTCCCTGCACAGCAGAACAGATGATGGTCGGAAAAAGGAAAAATAGTAACTTAGCAGACAAGTTTGCCGGGTAAGGAATGAGTGGGTGGGGAGGGTTCCCGCGGGCCATGTGGGCCGAGCAGCCTTGTGTTTCTGAGCATCCTGGATTAATTGCTTTGTGGGGGTGCTCTGCAGGTGAGATTTCTCTGCAGCCCACCAAAATTTTCTCACGGCCGACTGGTTGGTGACCGCTAATCTCGTCCAACCCCCTGCCCAAGCAGGAGACCCTACACCATTTCTGACAGATCAGCAGTCCAGTCTCCCCTTGAAAGCTCCCAGTGATGAAACTCCCACAAGTTCCAAAAGCAACTTCTGTTCTACTGTTTGATTGTTCTCATTGCCAAAAAGTTTATCTTTATTTCCAGGTTGAAGCTCTCCTTGTTCAGTTTCCATCCATTATTTCTTGTCTGGCCTTCAGGTGCCTTGGAAAATAGCTTGACCCCCTCCTCTCTGTGGCAGCCCCTCAAATATTGGAAGACTGATATCATGTCCCCCCTGGTCCTTCTCTTTACTAGACTAGCCATACCCAGTTCCTGTAACCGTTCTTCATACGCCTTAGTCTCCAGTCCCCTAATCCTCCTGGTTGCTCTTCTCTGCACTCTTTCTAGAGCCTCAGCATCTTTTTTATAATGTGGTGACCAAAACTGGATGCAGTACTCTAGGTGTGATCTTACTAAGGCTTTATAGAGTGGTATTAGTACCTCACTTGATCTCGATTGTATCCCTCTGTTAATGCAACGTAGGATTGCATTAGCTTTTCTGGTTGCTGCTGCACACTGCTGGCTCCTATTCAGCTGGTTGTCCACTAAGACTGCAGACAGAGACTGCATGCTCTGAAGCCCTGTTCTGCCTATGAATGTATGGGTTACGCAGCTCTGATGTTTACCTAAGAAGGCTGCCTTGTAGAGCAAAGGAAACAGCTTCCTTCAGTACAGGTAGTCCTGAACTTACAACAGTTTATTTAGTGGCCATTCAAAGTTACAGCAGCACTGGAAAAAAGGGAATGTATGTTTGTTTTCACATTTGCAACCATTACAACAGGGGCCATGTCAGAGGTGGTGTTCAGCAGGTTCTGACTAGTTCTGGAGAACTGATAGCAGAAATTTTGGAGAACCAGCAAATCCCACCTCTGACTGGCCCCGCTCCCATCTATTCTCTGCCCCCCATTGAGTCCCAGATGATCGATTGGATCTTCTTTGGTTGCCCTGCACAGGAGAACGGAGCTGGAAAGCAGGTTAGTGGGGTGGGGAGGGAATGGGGATTTTGCAGTAACCTTTCCCCACCACGCCCACCAAGCCACACCACGTCCACCAAACCATGCCCACAGAACCCATATTAAAAAAATTTGAATCCCACCACCGGACCACATGATCCAAATTGGAACCCTTAGCAAGTGGCTCATATTTATGACAGTTGCAGTGTCCTGGGGTCATGTGACCTGCTTTTGCGACCTTCTGACCAGCAAAGCCAATGGGGAAGCCAGATTCATTTAACAACCGGGTTACTAATTTAACCATGGCAGAAATTCACTTAAAAACCATGGAATGAAAAGTTGGAAAAGGGGGCAAAATCCACCTAAGAAATGCTTCACTTCACAGAAGTATTAGGATCGGTTGTGGTCGTAAGTCAAGGACTATCTGTGCTAGGAAGGCCGTTGGAGCGAGGAGGGGCAGAGAGAATAATCTGAATAATGCTCTTACGGTAGATGGTTCAAATGGTTGGGCTGTTGCTTGTGTTCCAAAATAAGGAAAGGAGGCATTCCAATGCGAGATAATACTCACTCTTTTCAACTGAAGAAGATAGTAATCGATAAAATCCCGGGGTTCGTGCAAGGACTGGTTTTCCTTGTGCTTCTCTATCTCCTCCTTTGCCAGATCATAGATAAACTTAATGTGGGACAGTGTCTTTTGATGCGGCCCAGGAATGTGACGCATCAGCCAGGGAAGTACTTCGTACAGCTGAAAGAGAGCAAAATCATCGTCGCTGATATAATAATGCAACCTATTTTCTGCTTTTTGCCGACATGCATTGGCCCATTGCTTCTGCCTCATGGCATGCAAGCTTGTGGCCAGGGACAAAATGGTGGCCAACAGAGCAGCTGCCTTGTTTTGCTGCCTGAACAAGTCTGGCAACAGCACTGCGGCAAGCTTCTAAGCTTATAAACCGCTTAGAAAGGGCTGAAAAGCCCCCTGTGAAGCGGTATATAAATCTAAATGCTATTGCTATGTGGAGATCTCGTTAAGGGGGGCAGTTTGTCCCAGTGCTGAGCAACCCAAACAGGTCCATTTTGAAGATGGGACAAAATGGCGACTGCTTCGAGAATTGCGCCATGTAGCCGTGTGATGAAGTAGTCGGTTCATCGGCCCTCTGGAAGGCCTTAGAGCTCTTCAAATGATGTAAGAAGGAGGTGTTTGACCTGGTTGGTGGAGGGGGGGAATCAGGTATAATCCCTGGGGGGGGGGGTGGAATCACACTTGCAACGCAACCGTTACAACAGGGGCCATGTCAGAGGTGGGTATTCAGCAGGTTCTGACCAGTTCTGGAGAATCAGTAGCGGAAATTTTAAGTAGTTCAGAGAACCGGCAAATACCGCCTCTGACTGGCCCCGCCCCCATCTATTCTCTGCCTCCCATTGAGTCCCAACTGATTGGCTGGGTCTCCTTTGGTTGCCCTGCCCAGGAGAACAGAGCTGGAAAGCAGGTTAGTGGGGTGGGGAGGGAATGGGGATTTTGCAGTGACCTTCCCCTGCCACACCTACCAAGCCATGCCCACCAAGCTACACCACACCCACAGAACCAGTAGCAAAAATTTTTTGAATCCCAACACTGAGGAAAAGGTTTCTGGGGACTCAAAGGACAGAGAGTGGAGCATGCAGCATCTCAGGGGAGTGGGGCAGTGGTGGTATTCTACCGGTTCGGTCCGGTTCTAGTATGCTGGTAGCGCCGAAGAGCAGCAGAGACCGAATCAGTTCTCTAAGACGCTCTGCAGTTGGGCGCACCCGCCGGCCCGGCCTCCCCTACTGACTTTTATGTCCTGCTTTTGAAGCGCAGCTGCTTTGCGCGGCACAGCAGATTGCTGCGCGTCAGCTGCTGAAGCGACAGGGAGAGTGCAGGATTGCCGGAGGTGAATCGGAAAGCCTCTGTGCCTGCGCAAAGCGCGCATTTGGCATGCGCACATGAGCAAAGTGTGAGCACCTGCGCCAAGCCACGCCCACCGAACCTGTGGTAAACTTTTTTGAAACGCACTGCTGGAGTGGGTGAGGCCTTGGGAGAAGTCCAAGCCGGTAGGCCTGGGCCAGTGCTAGTGTTGTCTCCAAAACTGGGCTCTTGCTTGGTGTCGTAGCCGATAAGTCACCAAACACAAATTATACTTATATTTTGGTACCAAGATATAAGGACTCTGGTTCGAAAGCTAACAAAGGGCCCATTTTGCAATCCTACAGCAAGTTTTATAGTCAAGGGGGGGTCGCCTTCAACCCTTTTGCCTTTTCCCTAATAATGTATGCACAACAGATAATATTGATTGGTTATTTGCATTGTAGCCCCCTAAACCTTTATGCTTGTGATGCTAAATAGCTAAATGTCGTGTCACCTATTTTTCACCCCAGGTCACGGGGTATCTTGCAAAGTGTCCTAGTTTCATGTGCCAGCTATGTGGTTTTGGTTTTGGTTTTTTTCTTATAAGCGAGCTATTCTTGTTCCTAATATCCTAGTGGTT
>NW_020769626.1:128483-152769 GCF_900518735.1 Pseudonaja textilis
TTTTGCTCAGATGCTTCCCAGAAAAACCAACAATCAGAAACCCATGGATGAGATCATGCCCACATTTATAGCTAACCAGTAGGCATGTCCACAAAACAGGATTTTAAAAAAAAACTCAAAATGATGGTTGCAATGATGCACCTGAAGTTCCAGATAGTTTATTACATCCACCTACAGCCAAACCTTTTTTCTTTCTTTTTTTTTTGCTGCATTCCAGTGACTCGGCCTTCAGCAATTCCCTAGCCCGTGAGATAGACTTAAATCATCCACAGCTGTTGATGTAGCATTCATCAGAATGCATCAGAAACAAGATGGCATGTTTTATGCCTACATATTTTTTAGCAACTTCAAGATGGACAGTGTGGCATTTGACATGATTGGTTCAGATTCGGTCGTCTGTTTTTGGACATCCACCTCCTTACACTTCTTGCTTTTTCAAGCCCACAAAGCTTTCAGGACTTCTTGGAAACTTCTCTGTCTCATTTATAACTTTGGAGATTTAACATAAACACATATAAACATTTGAAATATTTTAACATTGGGGCTGTTTCTCAAGGCACTGCTGGGGATGAAGTTGGAATATTATAGCATATGTTCTAAAGTTGTCGTTTTGAAAGTCACTTTGAAACTAAATGGCATATTACAGATTAACAGAGTTGGAAGGGACCTTGCAGGTCATCTAGTCCAACCCCCCGCCCACACCATTTCTGACAGATGGCAGTCCAGTCTCTTCTTGAAAGCCTCCAGGGATGAAGTTCCCACACCTTCCAAAGGCAACTTCTGTTTCATCGGTTGATTATTCTCACTGTCGGAAAGTTTCTCCTTATTTCCAGGTTGAACCTGTCCTTGTTCAGTTTCCATCCATTATTCCTTGTCTGGCCTTCAGGTGCTTTGGAAAATAAGTTGACCCCTTCCTCTCTGTGGCAGCCCCTCAAATATTGGGACACTACTATCATGTCTTCCCTGGTCCTTCTCTTCATTAGATTAGCGAAACCTAGTTCCTGTAGCCATTCATCGTACAGTTGTGCTCATAAGTTTATATACCCTGGCAGAATTTATGATTTCTTGGCCATTTTTCAGAGAATATGAATGATAACACAAAAACTTTTATGTCACTCATGATTAGTGGTTGGCTGAAGCCATTTATTGTCAATCAAGAGTGTTTACTCTTTTTAACCCATAATGACAACAGAAACTACCCAAATGACCCTGATCAAAAGTTTATATGCCCTGGTGATTTTGGGCTGATAACATGCACACAGGTTGGCACAAAGGGGTTTGAATGGCTGTTAAAGGTAACCATCCTCACCTGTGATCTGTTTGCTTGTAATTAGTGTGTGTGTATGAAAGGTCAATGAGTTCATGGACTCCTGACAGACCGTTGCATCTTTCATCCAGTGCTGCACTGACATTTCTGGCTTCTGAGTCATGGGGAAAGCAAAAGAATTGTCAAAGGATCTGTGGGAAAAGATAGTTGAACTGTATAAAACAAGAAAGGGATATAAAAAGATATCCTAGGAATTGAGAATGTCAATCAGCAGTGTTCAAACACTAATCAAGAAGTGGAAAATGAGGGGTTCTGTTGAAACCAAACCACGGTCAGTTAGACCAACTAAAATTTCAGCCACAACTGCCAGGAAAATTACAAATAACTTCAGGTGAAATACAGGACTCTCTGAAAACATGTGGTGTGACTGTTTCAAGATGCACAATAAGGAAGCACTGGAAGAAAGATGGGTTGCATGGTTGAGTCACCAAAAGAAAGCCATTACTACACAAATGCCACAAAGTATCCCGCTAACAATATGCCAAACAGCACAGAGACAAACGTCAAACCTTCTGGCACAAAGTCATTTGGACTGCTGAGACCAAAATTGAGCTTTTTGGCCACAACCATAATTGCTACATTTGGAGAGGAGTCAACAAGGCCTATGATGAAAAGTACACCATTCCTACTGTGACACACGGAGGTGGATCACTGATGTTTTGGGGATGTGTGAGCTACAAAGGCACAGAAATTTGGTCAGAATTGATGGCAAGATGAATGCAATATGTTATCAAAAGATATTGGAGGAAAATTTGGATTCATCAGCCCGGAAGCTGTGCAAGGGACATACTTGGACATTCCAAGATGACAATGATCCCAAACACAAGGCCAAATCGACCTGTCATTGGCTACAACAGAATAAAGTGAAGGTTCTGGAGTGGCCATCTCAGTCTCCTGACCTCAATATCATTGAGCCACTCTGGGGAGATCGATCTCAAATGTGCAATTCATGCAAGACAGCCCAAAAATTTACAGCAACTGGAGGCTTTTTGCCAGGAAGAATGGGCAGCTTTACTATCTGAGAAGATAAAAAGCCTCATCCACACATACCACAAAAGACTTCAAGCTGTCATTGATGTTAAAGGGGGCAATACACTGTATTAAGAACTGAGGTATGTAAACTTTTGATCGGGGTCATTTGGGTAGTTTCTGTTGTCATTATAAGTTCAAAAGAGTAAACACAGTTGACTGATAATAAATGACTTCAGCCAACCACTAACCATGAGTGAAAGAAAAGTTTTTCTGTTATCATTCATATTTTCTGAAAAATGGCCAAGAAATCATAAATTCTGCCAGGGTATGCAAACTTATAAGCACAACTGTATGTTTTAGCCTCCAGGCCACAAGGCCATAATATGCTGTTTTTGCATAAACGCACATGTATACTGTATATATGGGACGCGGTGGCTCACTGGCTAAAGATGCTGAGCTTGTTGATCAGAAAGGTTGGCAGTTCGGCGGTTCGAATACCTAGTGCTGAGTAACAGAGTGAGCTCCCGTTGCTTGTCCCAGCTGCTGCCAACCTAGCAGATCGAAAGCATGGAAAAATGCAAGTAGAAAAATAGGGACCCCTTTGGTGGGAAGGGAACAGCATTCCATGTGCCTTTGGGGATTTAGTCATGCTGGCCACATGACCACGGAGACGTCTTCGGACAGTGCTGGCTCTTCGGCTTTGAAATAGAGATGAGCACCACCCCTTAGAGCCGGAAACAACTAGCATGTATGCACGAGGGGAACCTTTACCTTTTATACTGTATATAAATACATGTATATAAATGTATGTAAATAAATAAATGGGATTTTAAAAAAGGAAAAGCACAGTTTACACCTTACCTTTTCCTCTGGACAGAGCCCTTAAAAAGGGGGTCTCTACTCGTTCAGAGAAGTCATCAGAATGGTTGATCAATCCATGTTTCACAACTTTGTATCCTGACAGTACTATTACAGGTAAATTCCATGCCAGTAATGTGTAAATATTTCCGTAACGTTTCGCAAGCTGCCATTAGGGGGGAAAAGAAGAAGAAGCAATATCGTTCAGGTGAAGAAGAATACAGGTAGTCCTCAATTTACAACCAAAACTGAGCCCCAAATTTCCACAAAGACGGTTTGCCAAGTGAGTTTTGCCCCGTTTTATGACTTTTCTAACCACCGTTGTTAAGCGAGTCATTGCAGTTGTTCAGTCAGTAAGAAGCTTCTCAAGTGAATCTGGCTTCCTCGTTGATTTTATTCATCAGAAGGTCACAAAGGGTGATCACACAACCCCAGAACATCGCGAACATCATAAATACAAGGTGATTGCCAAGTTTTGCACACATTACCCGGGGGATGCTGCAATGGTTGTAAATATAAAAACGGTCATAAGTCATTTTTTTCAGTGCCACTGTAGCTTCGATCACTAAATCAATGGTTGTTAAGTCGAGGACTACAGGTCCTCAACTTACAACAGTTCATTTAGTGACTGTTTGAAGTTACGATGGCCTTAAAAAATGACTTTTGACCGTTTTTCACAACTTGTGACTGTTGGCAGCATCCCCATGGTCATGTGATCAAAATCGAGACGCTTGGAAACTGACTTGTATTCATGACGGTTGCAGTGATCCCCTTTTGCAACCTCCTGACAAGCAAAGTCAATGGAGAAGTCAGATTCGCTTCACCACCCTGTCACTAACTTCACAAGTGCGGTGATTCGCTTAACAACGGTGGCAAGGAAGGTTGCAAAATAGGGCAAAACTCACTGAACAAATGTCTCAATAGAAATCGTGGTCGTAAGTTGAGGGAGTAGTTGTACCTGTATTCGGTTCCTTCTTTCGCAGCAATTTCAGAGGTAAAAATCAGCATCGTCATAAGCAACAAACCATGATCATCATTCCAAAGAGCTGCTGTTCACTTTGGACTCATAACCATCATTCTCAGCCTGTTGCTCCTCCTGTTTTTGCTTTTCAGCCAAGATTCCTGCTGTTTTTGCCCTCTCGCCTTTCCTTTATTTCCCTGGTTTTCTCCATCTATCGTTTTCTGTACTAGCATCCTTTGTCTGCTACAACACCTCTTGCCTGTCAACAACTTCTTCAGCTTCAACCACAACAATACACGAGCAAACAACTGATAGGAACTCAAGGTAAACCGCTTCACACTCAATTGCAGACAATACGACTTCAGCCACAGAGTGGTCAACGTCTGGAACACCCTACCTCAGTGGCCCCCAACCTTTTTTGTGCCACGGCCCGGTACCAGCATCACAAAATGATCCGCGGCCCGGTACTGGCATCAACACGCATGACAAGGCAAGGCAAGCCGAGCGACCGGCCAGCCAGCCGTCCCCCGCTTCTCCCCAGCACCTTCAACTCCTCCTTTGTACCTTTGTCGATGGGCTTTGCTTCGGGACGGCCTCGGGACGGTCGCTTGGCTTGCCTTGCCTTGGGTGCTGAAAGAATCCTCGTGCCTTAGTTTCGTTCGAAGCCCCCCCCCTTTGATGAAACTAAGGCGCGAGGACCCAAACGCCGCTTTCCAACTGGAAAAGCTCACCCGGAAGCACTTTCTCGTCAAACAAGATGGCGGTGCCCAGCAAACCAGCGGCCCAGTAGGAAATGTTCCACGGACCGGGACCGGTCCGCGGCCCAGTGGTTGGGGACCCCTGCCCTACCTGACTGGAGGTTACAGCCTCCACCCCTCACAGCTTCAGCCTCAAACTGTCTACCGTGGAGGTCACCCCACTCCTAAGAGGTCGTTAAAGGGGGCGTGCATAAGCGCACCAGCGTGCCTTACCAGTGGTGGGATTCAAATTTTTCTATTACTGGTTCTGTGGGCGTGGCTTGGTGGGCATGTCAGAGAAAGGATACTGTAAAATCTCCAGTCAGAAGTGGTATGTGCTGATCCTCCGAACTACTCAAAATTGCCGCTACCAATTCTCCAGAACTAGTCAGAACCTGCTGAATACCACTTCTGGCATCTACCGTCCCTGTCTTACTGTCCCCGCTTATCTGTATTGACTTCCTTTGTTCCTGTTTATACCTGTACTTGTTATCTTGTACATGTTTGACAAACAAATAAAATAAATAAAATCCTTTTGAACGTATACTTGTAGGGATAGCAAGGTTTCTTCCCACAGACAGAGAAACAGTTTGTAAAATCAGCAGGAGCTTCCCTGACTACATACAAAAGTAATCCTCGTATAGAGACTGCCTTGTTTAACAACAATTCCCAGGTTAGACACCAATGACTTTATGACTGACTGATCTTTGTATTGGTGGGACCGTAAAGAAAGGAAATCTCAAGTAAGCCCATAAGCACAGTCAGCAGTTCACTCAGTGACCCGTCCCAACCGTGGTCACTGAAGGAGGACTACCAGGATTCAAATTCTCAATCCCCTCAAAATCATGTATTCATTCTCCAGACTTTACAGACCCAATACCCTCTTCTCCATCACTGCCACCGAAGTCAAATGACTGCAGCTCTCTTCAACTAAGTTTAATAAATAAAATAAGTCTAAATAAATAAATAGCTAGCTACATAATCAAAAAAACAAAATTACACAAGTGGAAAAAAATAATACCTGAATTAGAAGATCAGGGGTTAGTCTAAAGCCCGTCTGCCAGCTGATTCCAATTAAAGGAAGTGGCAAAGGTCCAGGTGGACATTTTCTGAGCAACCGGAGTTGTTTTAGAAAGTACACCACCGAAAGACTCAGCAGCAGAAGCAGAATCATTGAAAATATCCAGAGTTGCGCCATGATGTCCACTTTGCCTTTCTCTCTTTCGACGTCTTCACGACAGCAGAGTGGATCAAATCTGTTTTCTCCAGTACCTTCCACCAAGAAGTGAGTAGCATCATTGGGGTTTGTTTTTTTTAAAAAAAGAATGGTTTATATAATCCACTCAGGAAATGTTTGCAATACAAAAGCTTGTGCCACATATAATTTGTACTGGAATGTGTTCCTCCTTACCAGACTTGAAATCACATTTGTGGTTAGGAGGATGGATAAATCTGATAAGACTCTTGAAAGGAGCTGAAAACAAAGGACATAGGATAGAACAGCCCTATGATCAACTGGGCAGGAATGCAATCTGAGTTAGTACCAAACAAATCAAGTTGTGTTTTCACTGAGCCCAGACACTAGGAGGGGTGGGAACACTTTTCCAAGCAGCAGACAACAGGACAAAAAAGGATAACCAGATCCCCAATGATCATGGCAACATGACCAGCACCTGCCTATCAGAGCCCTGGTGGCGCAGTGGTTAGAATGCAGTATTGCAGGCTAATTCTGCCAACTGCCAGCAGTTCGATCCTGACCGGGTCAAAGTTGACTCAGCCTTCCATCCTTTCGAGGACGGTAAAATGAGGGCCCAGATTGTCAGGGGTAATATGCTGACATTTGTAAACTGCTTAGAAAGGGGTGTAAAGCACTATGAAATGATATATAAGTCTAAGTTCTTTTGGTATTACTAGCAGGAGCCATGGATGGGGGGGAGGAAATCCCCTATTTCGATATAGGATGAGCTAAACTCAAACTCCTTCAGTCACAGCAAGCCACAGCATTGTTAACATCCCAACATCTGGGAGAAGAAGAAGAAGAAGAAAAAAGGAAGATGCAGTCACTTAGATGAGTTTTACAACAGGTTGTAAATTAGTGCACCAACTCTTTTTTTTTTCACATCCAGGCAAAAAGCTCCAGGCATCATAAGAGTTCATTCCATGTGACTGTAGTTTGGAACAGTGTGTCAAAGCATTCAACTACTAATCAAGGAAACTTGATTACTAATCAATGAGAGAAGCAACTTAGAACTAAGGAGAAATTTCCTGACAGAGCAATTAATCAGTGGAACAACTTGCCTCCAGAAGTTGTGGATGCTCCAACACTGGAAGTTTTTAAAAAGATGTTGGATAACAATTTCTCTGAAGTGGTGTAGGGTTTCCTGCCTAGGCAGGGGGTTGGACTAGAAGACCTCCAAGGTCCCTTCCAACTCTTCTCTTCTCTTCTCTTCTATTCTTTAATTCTATTCTATTCTCTAATTCTATTCTCTAATTCTATTATATTCTATTCTCTAATTCTATTCTATTCTCTAATTCTACTCCATTCTATTCTATTTTATTCTCTAATTCTATCCTATTCTATTCTCTAATTCTATTCTATTTTATTATCTAATTCTATTCTATTTTATTATCTAATTCTATTTTATTCTCTAATTCTATTCTATTCTCTAGTTCTATTCTATTCTCTAGTTCTATTCTATTCTATTCTCTAATTCTATTCTATTCTCTAATTCTATTCTAATTCTATTCCATTCTCTAATTCTATTCTATTCTCTAATTCTTTTCTATTCTCTAATTCTAGTCTATTCTACTGCAAATTATTAACAGGTAGTCCTCAATTTACAACCACAGTTGAGCCCCAAATTCCCATTGCAAGACAGTTGTTAAGTGAGCTTTGCTCCAAGTTATGACCTTTCTTGCCACAGTTGCTAAGTGAATTGCTGCAATTATTAAGTTAATAAATTATTACATTAATAACATGGTTGTTAAGTAAAGATGCTTTCCCACATTGGCTTTGCTCGTCAGAAGGTCACAAAAGGGGTTCCCATGACCCCAGGACACTGCAACTATTATAAATACATCATGCCAGTTGTTCAGAAATCCCACAATAGTTTACCCAGCTCATTTTTGAATGCTTTTTCAATTACATATTCCAACCAGTTTTTCATTACAGCTACATGATAATTTTTATGAATATTCTAGTGAATCATTTTGACGAGCGTGTCCAGAGCGGGTATTCTGCAGGTTCTGACCAGTTCTGGAGAACCGGTAGCGGAAATGTTGAGTAGTTTGGAGAACCGGCAAATTACCACCTCTGACTGGCCCCGCCCCCATCTATTCTCTGCCTCCGGAGTCCCAGCTGATTGGCTGGGTCTTCTTTGGTTGCCCTGCATAGGAGAACGGAGCTGGAAAGCAGGTTAGTGGGGTAGGGAGGGAATGAGGATTTTTCAGTAACCTTCCCCCAGGAGTGGGGAGGGAATGGAGACTTTACAGTATCCTTCCCCTGCCAGGCCCACCAAGCCATGCCCACCAAGTCATGCCATGCCTACCAAGCAGATCCACAGAACTTTTGAATCCCACACTTTGAATCCCATCACTGATGCTGGCCCAGTGAGGATGTCACTCTGAGCCAGTAAGGACTTTTTGGACATTTGCTTTACTTTGTTGTCTGTGTCATCAAACCAATCTTTTGGTTACAGGCCATTGGGTTCTCTTCTCTGTGCCAAATCTTTTGCAAACGGACGAAAGGCTTCAGGAGAGCAATCTCACGCTCCTTCAGGCCTTCTCTCCCTTTGCAAAAACTTTTGGCCCAGAGAAGCCTGAAGCAAAACTGTGCTCTAAAGCAGTGGCCCCCAACCTTTTTTGTGCCGCGGCCCGGTACCAGCATCACAAAATCATCCGTGACCCTGTACCGGCATCACAAAATCATCCGCAGCCTGGTACCGGCATCACAAAATCATCCACGGCCCGGTACCGGCATCAGCACGCATGGCAAGACGAGCCGAGCGACCAGCCAGCCAGCCAGCCCCCGCTTCTCCCTGCCACCTTCAACTCCTCCTTTGTACCTGTGTCGATGGGCTTCGCGACGGCTTCAGGACGGTCGCTCGGCTCGCCTTGTCATGTGTGCTGAAAGAATCCTCGCGCCTTAGTTTTGTTCGAAGCTGCCCCCCCCATTGATAAAACTAAGGCGCGAGGATTCCTTCAGGACCCAAACGCCACTTTCTACCCAGAAAAACTCACCAGAAGCACTTTTTCATCAAAACAAGATGGCGGCACCCAGCAAACCGGTGGCCTGGTAGAAATTGTTCCACGGACCGGTATCGGTCCGGGTACCAGTGGTTGGGGAACCCCTGCTCTAAAGTCTTCTCTTGTCTCTTGTGTGAGTGGAATGTGTGCACACACTGACCAACGCACCACTCACACCGCCCCGTTTCCCGCTCCCCACCAGCCAAGCTGCCAAACCACAAATGTTGAGAACTGCTGTTTTAATATATTCTGGCCTCAGGGATCATCACAATTATTCCCACAGCCTCCAAGATGGGTGGGATTCAAAAAAAATCCCAGCAACTGGTTCGCTGCCCAGTTGCTGGGTGGACGTAGCCACGGTGGGCATGGCGTACCAGAATTTCCAGGAGGGCCATTTTTCACCTTCCCAAGGGTTTGGAAGCTTCCCTCGGGCCTCTGGGAGGGCAAAAACGGTCTCCCCTGGGCTCTGGAGGCCCTCTGGAAGCCAGAAAGAGGTCCGTTTCTGGCTTCCAGAAGGCCTGTTTTCCCCCCTCCCAGAGCCTGTGGGCGGACTCTGAGCTTACCTGCATAGAAAATGGCCCATGTGGAGACTCCTGGGAGGGGAGGGATAGGGTGGGAGGAACCAACCGGTCGGTTCAAATACCGGTTCGGTGAACCAGTTGCAAATTTAACATCCAGTTCACCTGAACCAGTCCAAACTGGAAGAATCCCACCCCTGTTCCAAGACCATCACCACAATCTCTTTTCTGGAGAGGATTAACAATGAAATTTATTTATTTATTTATTTATAGTTTATTAGCTGCCCACCTTACTACACACCAACTCTGAGCTGCTTACAATATTAACAGATAGAACTGTATAAAACCTAATAACATAAACATAAGACTATAAAAATCAATCACTTCCCTGTGATTGATTCTGCCTGACAGTGGACTGATGAAGTCTATACTTCTTGGAAATTATTTCCACCTAATTAGCATCAATTCGTATTCGGGAAGTCCTCAGAAATCTTCTTTGTTTCAGCCATCACACACGGTACTTGTGCATGTTGTAAAGATCAGAATGTGATACTGAATCCCCAGATTCCATCCTTTAAATAAGGCAGGATCTCCCACATTCATAACTGATTATTATCCCACGGACTTAAACACCTGGCTTAATTTCCCCTTGAAATGTACTGATCATCCTAGAAGTTCATAAACTTTTGACATACACAATTATGTTGCTTTTCATCATTTCCCCCAACAAATCAATGAACATGTATCATGCTTTTAGCAGAATAACAGAATTGGAAGGGACCTTGGAGGTCTTCTAGTCTAACCCCCTGTTCAGGCAGGAGACCCTCTTCCATTTCAGACAAATGGTTGTCCAAGCTCTTCTTTAAAATCTCCCATGATGGAGCACCCACAACTTTTGGAGGTAAACAGTTCCACTGATTAATTGTCCTCACTGTTAGGAAGTTTCTCCTGAATTCCATGTTGGTTCTCCTTGATTAGTTTCCATACATTGTTTCTTGACCTGCCTTCAGGTGTTTTAAAGAATAGGTTAACCGCTTCTTCTTTGTGGCAGCCCTTCAAATTTTGGAAGACTGCTATCATGTCAGTCCTAGTCCTTTTCATTAAACTAGATGTACCCAACTGTTCTTCATGTTTTAGCCCTCAGTTCTCAACATTATCAAAAATATTAATCAGCCCTATCACACACTGGCTTGAATTAATTTCACAATCAGCTCCTCTTCCAAAGTGATTTTCAGAAAGACCGCTACCAAATGGGCTATATACCCCCATATTACAGCTGTGTGTTTGATTTCTATTTGCTGAGTTAAGAACTCTGAACCTACCTACCCCCGTTAAATTTCATTTGGTTACTTTAGCCCATTTTTCTCTTCTGTTAATTATCCCACTCAGATATCTCATCATTTGCAAATATGACAAACATTCCTGCCATCTCTTCATCCAAATTGATGGTGAAAAAATGTTACTATCGGAAGAAATGTCCATCTGGGTTCCAAGTGGGGAGAAAGACGCTGGAAACATGGAGGCTGGTTGGAAAGGTGATGTAATGGTGAAGCAGAACCACCAAACACGTGTGATTCTGGGTAGCTGACCACATAGAGTTGAGAGTGAGAGGTATTTATACCCTCTCTTGGGCTTTGAATTTGAGCTTCCTGTTCCTGTGGCAAGGGCATGTGTTCTATTGGTTGCTGTAAGGGTCATGTGCAAATCCTAGGAGTTTGTCTGAGATAAGTTTGGTTAAACCTTGCTGAGTGATGTCATGAAGGGGCTTGGTTGTGCCATGTGGGGAGCTCTGCTGCTAGATAATCCTATTATGTCCTGGAGGGTCATGTCTCAATCCCATCACCCTGGAGCTGGAGGCCTTTTGTCTTGTAGATAGGCTGGCTCAGTTCTTCTCAATGGGCAAGGAGATGCAGAGAAGTGCTCTTTGTTTTTAAAAACATGTTTCTCCTTTTCCCATCCAGGGAAGTATAATATAATTCTGCCTTTTTAATATTCCTCAAGGTATTTGATTCTTCTAGGAGGGGTGGGTACCAACTTTCTTGACTACAGTACTGGGCTCTTTGGACTGATCCTTGTGGCACCCCCACTTGATACCCTGCTCCTTTAATGAGTACTCTAGGTGTGCTTTTGAAGCCAGCTATCACAAAGAACAAAGCGTGATCACGGTGGTGTGATCAAAGCTCCACCTATGATACCACGATCTACCAACTGTGGAAATAGTTACCTGTGAGTAGCTGAATTTTCACATCTCCTTTAATTAGACTTGAGGAAGCTTCCACCTATAATTGTGCACTGCACATCTAATCAGCAGGCACACCTAGCAGATAAACAAAACTGGATGACCCTTAGAACTGGCCATTCATTAATTAAAGATTGTGAACTCTTCCCCACTTGCCACCAGAGCTCCTGACATAAAAAAAAAAAAAAAAAGAGGAGCAACAAAGGTGATTGCGGGATCGGAGCAGAGGTGGTATTCAGCAGGTTTTGACCAGTTCTAGGGAATCAGTAGTGGAAATTTTGAGTAATTTGGAGTGTCAACTCATAAAGTATTTTGTATACATGTTTACAGTTGGCAACAGAAAGAAAGGGGAAAAGTTTCAAAAAGCAGGCAACAGTGTGAAATCGAAAGTACATTCCATTCATATTTTCTTCAAAGACTGATCAGATGACTGAAGCTCCTGCGAAGGGGTGGGGATCTAATTGGAGAGCATGATTGATGACTCTTGGCTATGGACGTTTTTCATTGGATGATACACCCAGAGGGGTGGGGGTGGGGGGGAAAACAGGATCAAGGGCGACAGTGAATTACGTATCTCAGAGTTGGCTACACCCAGATTAGTGTCGGAAATAGAATGTTACCTTCAAATAAATCCCCTTTAGCTTTGGGAGTGTAGCTCGAGGCTCGTGATTTAATTGGAGTAACTGCCGGAACCCTGACACAGAGAACCAGCAAATACCACCTCTGGCTAGAGATTTTATAGAATCCTTCCCCTGCCGCGCCCGCAAAACCACGCCCACAAAACCGGTATTAAAAAAAAATTGAATCCCACCACTGGTTTGGAGGTTAAAACATATGAAGAATGGTCGGTTGCAGGAATTGGGTATGTCTAGTTTGATGAAAAGAAGGATTAGGGGTGACGTGATAGCAGTCTTCCAATATCTCAGGGGCTGCCCCAAAGAAGAGGGAGTCAAGCTATTCTCCAAAGCATCTGAAGGCAGGACAAGAAGCAACGGGTGGAAACTAAGTTGTGAATGCTATAACAATGGAGACTTTTAAGAAGAGATTGGACAACCTTTTGCCTGACAATGCTAAAGGGTTTCATGCTTGAGCAGGGGGCTGGACTAGAAGACCTCCAAGGTCCCTTCCAACTCTGTTATTCTGTTCCGTTAAGCTACTGAATCACCAGCCCATAATATCCATGTTATTTCTAGATTTCTGTGCTTCCTTAGAGGAAAAAAAAAAAAAGACACCCAGCCAAGTTGCCCAGAGTTTCTTTTCACTAATCAGGAATAAGTTATCATTCTCCCTTCTCATTTATCCAATTGTGGTCTTAGGTAATTACTATTATATAGGTGACAAACTGCCGTCTTGAACAATTTTTCAATCAATCAGAATCAATCCAGGATAGAGCTGGAAGGGACCTTAGAGGTCTTCTAGTCCAACCCTGTACCATTTTCAAATAGGTGGCTGTCCGGTCTTTTCTTAAAAACCTCCGAGGTTTTTAACTGGAGTTTTGATTCAAGGGAGATAAATTCTCAATCATTCAATTTCATTTTTTTACTAGTTTATAATACAAAATAAAATAATAGGAAAAATAGGGGAGGAAAGGGGAAAGTGTAGGAAAAAGGGGAAAAAGAAAGAAAAGGCACGGATTTCCAACTCCCTTTGGTGCAGTAGTGTAAGAGAGAAACATCAAACCAGAGGTGGGTATTCAGCAGATTTTTGACCAGTTCTGGAGAACCGGTAGCAGAAATTTTGAGTAGTTCGGCAAACCGGCAAATGCCACCTCTGCCTGGAGATTTTACAGTACCCTTCCCCTGCCATGCCCACCAAGCCATGCCCACAGAACTGCTAGTAAAAAAATGTTGACTTCCCCCCACTGCATCAAACTACAACTTGTTAACTTTTGCATAATAGTTTAAACTAGCCATTTCTATAGCAACAAACCTAAGGGTAAAACCCAAAATCAAATTTTCATTTTTTTTTCCATCTCAAGCACGAAGTCCAGAAGTGGTTTCCAAGTAGTAACAAAAGTCTTCTTTTTTTTCTTTAATCAAAGCAGTCAGTTTAGTCCCCTCTGCTAACTCCATCAACTTTTGTAGCTCTTCGTCCACTGTAGGAATCAAAATGTCCTTCCATTTTGATTTCCTCCTTGTTGATTTTAAATATCATTTGTGCTTTATATTAAGATAAGAGCCTTGGTGGTGCAGTGGTTAGAGCGGAGTAATGCAAGCTACTTCTGCTGACTGCCAGTTCCTACAATTTGGCAGATGGAATCTCACCAGGCTCAAGGTTGACTCAGCCTTCCATCCTTCCGAGGTGGGTAAAATGAGGACCCAAATTTGTCGGGGGGCATATGCTGACTCTGTAAACCACTTAGAGAGGGCTGTAAAGCACTATAAAGTGGTATATAAGTCTTAAGTGCTATTGCTATAAGCTTCAATAAAATCATAACAACCCATCATCAAAGCTATGGAAAAATCTCCCACAGAGTATTGAATGCGAAGCAATGAACAAAATTTCCACAGAGGAACTTGGCAGATCACACGGCAGAAAATGTTACCTGGATAACAGAGAGAGCCAGTTGTGGTAATCAAAATGAAATGCTTAACAATAAACTATATCACCTCGGTGTAACTATGTTTCATTGACCTGATCTGGGAAAGGACACGTCTGGTCCTGGTTATAAAACATCTAAGGACAATTAAGTTAAATAAAATTAACACCAAGTAATAACTACCTCTTTGATAACATCACCTGTGATTTCATAAGCAGTCTGGGAGGTGTGTGTGTTACAATTGGGAAATAAGCTTTGTATTCTTTTATAGTTTGCAAGATCAGATATGTATAAAATTATGCCTGTTCGGTTTGATGGCTGAACAAGTAGTGAGGAGTTAATTGTCCCAAGAACCCAATGGCCTGTTACCAAAAGTTTGGTTTGATGACACAGACAACAAAGCAAATCAAATGTCCAAAAAGTCCTTACTGGCTCAGTGTGATGTCCCCACCCCACATCAGTGGTGGGATTCAAATTGTTTTACTACCGGTTCTGTGGGTGTGGCTTGGTATGCATGGCAGGGGAAGGATACTGTAAAATCTCCATTCCATCCCTACTCCTGGGGGAAGGTTACTGTAAAATCCCATTCCCTCCCCAGCCCACTAACCTGCTTTCCAGCTCCGTTCTCCTGTGCAGGGCAACAAAAGAAGACCCAGCCAATCAGCTGGGACTCGGGAGGCAGAGAACAGATGGGGGTAGGGCCAGTCAGAGGTGGTATTTGCCGGTTCTCCAAACTCCTCAAAATTTCTGCTACTGGTTCTCCGAACTACTCAAATTTTCCACTACCGGTTCTCCAGAACTGGTCAGAACCTGCTGAATACCACCTCTGGTCAGCTTCCTGTGTAACTGATGGCCCAGTAGATGCCTTCAAGATGTTCTTAAGGTCAACCAGAAGAAGGATCTCATCTTATTCCTCTGTGCCTGGAATTTAAAACATATCGCCTGTGAATTCAAGCTATTATCAGTTGTGACTGACAGCTCCTTTCTTTCTTCCTTCAATTGTTACACCATCCACTGCAGATGGGTGCAAAACCTGATCAGCACATCCCATCCCATCCTATAGTTTCACATTTTTAATCATTTAAGTATAAAATACAAAAATACATAAGAAAAAAAATGAAATTAATGGGAAAAGAGGAGTGAGGAGGGAAAAGAGGAAAAAGTGCAAGGTATAGGGAAAAAGGAAAGAAATGTCTGTCTCTTTTTGGTGCAATAGAATAAGTAAATCACATCCTAATTGCAGGTGTTGGAGAAATATCCATCTGGTTCCAAGCTGGGAGAAAGACCCTGGGAACATGGAGACGGGTTGGAAAGATGGTTTAATGGTTTTATATACTATACTTAGATTGGACCAAAGGCGGCGTAGTTCTAGGTTTTCTAGGTCTAGAATTTCAAGTCTGGTGGCATAAGGTATTCTGCAACGAGCAGAGGAGTGGAGAACTCTTCTTGTGAAATATTTCTGGACTTTCTCAACTGTGTTAATATCCGATACGTAATGTGGGTTCCAGACTGGTGAGCTGTATTCGAGTATTGGTCTGGCAAATGTTTTGTATGCCCTAGTTAGTAGTGTGATATTACCAGAGAAAAAGCTACAAAGGATTAGGTTAACAATGTGGCCTTTTTGGCTATGTAGTTACAGTGGGCTCTAGCAATAAACCTTCTGCCCTAAACCTAGGCTCACCAAACATCAACCAGAGTCGAGCTGGAAGGGACACTGGAGGTCTTCTAGTCCAACCCCCTGCTCAAGCAGGAGACCCTATACTAGTTCAGACAAATGGTTGTCCAGTCTCTTGTTAAAAACCTCCAGTGATGAAGCACCCACAATGACTGAAGGCAAGCAGTTCTCCTGGTTAATTGTCCTCATGATTAGAAGTTTCTCCTCCATTCCAGGTTGCTTCTTTCCTTGATTAGTTTCCACCCAATGCTTGCTTTCTGGTGCTTTGGAAGATAAGTTGACCCCGCTCTTCTTTGTGGCAGCCCCTCAAATACTGGAACACTGCTATCATATCCCCCTAGTCTTTCTTTTCTCTAGACTAGCTATATCTAGTTCTTGCAACTGTTCTTCGTATGCTTTAGTCTCATGTCGTATCAGGAAAATCAACTGCTGGACATTTTTCCCACCAAGAGGGAAATCCAGCAATCACTTTACTTCTCTTTTCCTTTCTTTCTCACTCTCTCTCCCTCCCTCCCTTTCTTTCCTTTACTTCACTTTTCTTTTCTTCTTTCTTTCTATATTTTATATTTCTTAATCACCCATCTCTTTCAGAGGGGGCTTTAGGCAGTGGCTTTTCTTGGATTTGATCTAGCGTGTCACACAAATCTGAACTTTATGAATCAACAGTCTATTCATAGCTTACTTATTCTTAAGCACTAAACTACGCTAACAAAACAGTAAATGAAATGCACATCCAAAGCAATCCCATGTTGCCATCTGGTGGCTTAACATGAACACGGCCAAACTTTTTCTTTTAAATTAAACTATTATTTAGAGGTTACACTATACCAGTGATGGCTAACCTTTTCAGCTTGGTGTGTCGAAAATCAGGAAAAAGTGTTGCCTTCCTCGGGTCGTGTGTCACTTCAAGAAATATCAATAATTTGGTTTATGACGGACTGGGCTGGGGTGATCACACAGGGCTGGGAAACTCATCTCCCTGGTCTCAGGGCTGCAGGTGCAGGATGTGGGGATCGGAAGGCCACCTTACAGGGCTGTGAACCTCATGGATCTCCTTTCCTCCTGTAGCGTTCCTGAGGTAATGAAACTGACAAACCTCAGTTTATGGTGGTTAAAACTGGTTCTCTGCTGCAAAGATCTTGCGGCAGCGGTGACACCGTGCCTCCACGCAACAAGCAGGGAGCAGGGATTGGAGCAGAGCACAGGCAGCCTCTAAATGTGCAGGTTTTCCCCACACCAACAGGCATGTCAGTCAAAGTGGCCCGGCGTGTCACGAGTGACACGCGTGTCATAGGTTATCCATCACTGCACTATACCTTTCTCTCACATCCTTTGCTGAAATAATGTATTTTTTTACTGATATTTTTTTAAAATATCACATACAGTATGTAGCATTGTTCATGGTTACTCAAGGGACTCTTGCTCGGTCAATGCGATCCTGCAGTGTTGACACACTTAGGGTTAAACAATTTCTCAGGATCCCAAAAGCACTTTTTTTTGTAGCAAAACCTGTCCTTTGGAATTAGGTGTGTGTGTGTGTGTGTGTGTGTGTGTGTGTGTGTGTCCCGGTTGTTGTTTAGAATGCCAATAATGTTCAACTGGTGTTCTTGATGCTTTGGATTGCATCCAAGGGATCTATTACTATTGATATTATATTACAACACAGAAGCCTCATCTGTTTAGTTACTAATGTTAATGTCCACTTCTTTTTGCCATAGTCGTTCTACTTTTATTTACAGTTCCTTGTATTTTCTCCAGTTCTTTCTTTCCTATTCTGTCTCAGAGATTGCCACAGCCTCTATCCAGACTTTTTGTCTTTCTTCTTAGTTACCAATACCAAAAGTCTGAGGTGTTACGTGGCCAGATGCTTACCAGTTTGAATTACAAAACCCTAGAGCACTTTAGTTTCCTCATTTTCTATTACTTTTGTCTGTTTTGTGGTCCCACCAGTCCTTCCTTGTAGTTATTATGGTTTGTCACACAGTCAGCTTGGATTTCGGTTCAGATCAGATTTGGCACTTTTATCCACCTATTGAGTCCTTCCCAAGGACCTGAGATACACAGGTGTTGATGTTTTATGATAGTGTCCCTCAACCATGGCAACTTTAAGACATGAGGACTTCAGTTCCCAGAATTCCCCAGCCAGCTAAGGTTGAGAAACACTGTTTTATGGTATTAGAACAGGGGTCTCCAACCTTGGCAACTTTAAGACTTGTGGACTTCAACTCCCAGAATTCCTCAGCCAGCATAGCCACAAGTCTTAAAGTCACCAAATTTCGAGACCTCTGTATTAGAAGTATCATCGGAGGATTTAAGCTGTTCCAAGTAAAGCTGCCTTTTACAATTGACATTATTATTATCGGCTATGCAAGTCTTGTCAGTTGAGCTGCCCTTAATTCCTGATGCTTTTTTTTTTCATTCTCTTGCCAAAAGATTACCCATCATTTTCTTCCAGATGAATTTCCCAGTTCAGCCATATAACCCTGGTTGGTCTGATGAGGGAATAGAAGGGGAACTTAGCAAATTTGCAGATGATACTTAGCTGGCAGGAATAGCTAACACCCAAGAAGATAGGCTCAAGATTCAGATGAATCTTGACAGACTAGAACACTGGGCTGTATCTAACAAAATGAAATTCAATGTAGAGAAAAGTAAAGTCCTACCCTCAGGCAAGAAAAACCAAAAGTACACATATAGACTGGATAAAACCAGGCTCAACAGCAGTAACTGGGAGAGGGATCTTGGAGTCTTAGTGGACAACCAGCTAAATATGAGCCAGCTGTGTGCAGCAGCCACCAAAAATCTAATGCAATCCTAAATTGCATTAACTGTATCCCTCTGTATCAAGATCAAGGGAGGTACTAATACCACTCTACAAAGCCTTAGTAAGACCACACCTAGAGTACTGCATCCAGTTTTGGTCAGCACACTATAAAAAAGATGTTGAGACTCTGGAAAGAATGCAGAGAAGAGCAACCAAGATAATTAGAGGGCTGGAGTCTAAAACATACGATGAACTGTTACAGGAACTGGATATGGATGGTCCAGTGAAGAGAAGGACCAGGGGAGATAGCAGTCTTCCAATTTTTGAGGGGCTGACACAGAGAAGAAGGGGTCAAGCTACTTTCCAAAGCACCCAAAGGCCAGAAAAGAGTAACAGATGAAAACTGAACAAGGAGAGATTCAACCTGGAAATAAGGAGAAATTTTCTCTGACAGTGAGAACAATCAACCCATGGGACAGAAGTTGCCTTTGGAAATTGTGGCAGCTTCATCCCTGGAAGCTTTCGAGAAGAGGTTGAACTGCCATTTGTGAGAAATGGTGTAGGTCTCCTGCAGTTGCCTTTGGAAATTGTGGCAGCTTCATCCCTGGAAGCTTTCGAGAAGAGGTTGAACTGCCATTTGTGAGAAATGGTGTAGGTCTCCTGCTTAGGCAGGGGGTTGGACTAGATGACCTACAAGATCCCTTCCAACTTTGGTTGTTATCGGTCTGATGGTCTCCTAACCAAGCCCTACACCAACTCTGAGCTTATTTGACTTATGGATATCAGCCAGGAATTGCCACCAGCTGCGGTACGAGAAAAGAGGCCTCGTCTGCTTATTACCGTTGATATCCATCAAGCCATTTTGCTGTGAACTCCCCTCAAAAAAGCAGCAGCAAGAGGGGCCTTCCGCCACAGCTTCAAACGGCCTCGGTTTCCCAGAAACCTCTTCGCCGGCCTACGGCTAAAGCGGAGGACTACGTTTCCCAAGAACCACCGCGGTGGCCAACGCTGCGGTCGTCTGCCGGCGGCTGAGGAAGGAAGGCCCAGCGGCCGGGCTGCCATGGCGGCCTCCTGTGCGGAGATTTTGCGGAGGGAGTTCCCGGAGCTCGACGGAGAGATGTTCGAATACGTGACCGGTGGGTGAGGCTGAGGCGGCGAAGGATTAGGCTTCTGGGATCGGCCTGGGCCTCGGTTCCCCGTTCCCAGGGTGGCTGTGCCGGCTTCCGAAGAGGGTCGGAGGCTAGGAGGGCGGTGGAGCCTCCTGAGGGCAGCTGAAAGGGTCTCGTGGGTTCCTGGGGTGGGGAAGGAGGGATCTCTCGAACATCGCACGATGGGCTCCGAGGATCACGAGATTTCTGGATCTCCTCCCCCCCCTCCCAATGCATTGGTACATCCCCTTAGAAGCGTGGCCTATGGTCAGCGCTTCTCTGGACTAGTCCATGTCTGGATAAGGGGGGGGGAGAGATTTGCGTTTTTTGTGAGGCTGATTTGGAAACTCTAACTTGGGCAAAGAGGAGACGAAAAAGCTTTTATTTCCAAGCTCTAATCCTGGTAAAAGCACCTTCCTATTGAATTCAGCTGCTAGCAACTTCCTGCATTCATCCATTCCTGAGATTTCCTAGTGGTCTCCCATTCAAAGATTCTAAGAAATTCCCATTCCTGGGGCATTTTTTCCACCTTTAGGACTGTCAGGTGAAATTCAGAGCTTGAGGGAAAAGGGTTGGATCTCTGGGCCTAAAAACTCAACTTAGATGAATCGATGAGCCGACTTCCTTCTTATTTATAGACTTTTCAGATTATAAAGCAACTTACTTATTTAGCAATGGCAAATACATGAACTTTTAGTGGTTCAAATGTTAATGTTCAGTCCACCCAGCCATTCAAGGACATGGTGGTCTATGTTGGAAAAAAAAATCAGACATAGGGCTGGTAAAAGCTCTTGATGGATATTCCAACACAATGGGATGGATATTTTGTTGAGCACCACAGTCACACTGAGGGGTAGAGACAAGACTCCACTAGAATTGAATTGAATTCTTTATTGGTCAAGTGTGATTGGACACACAAGGCATTTGTTTAAACATTAGTCTAATTTGTCTAAAAATTTGTCAACTCATTAAACAATGAGTCCTGGCAGATACCATCCATTGCCCAATGCTGGCGAGGAAGGTCAAAACCTGGCACCTTTTGTGTAAGGTCATCTATGTTAGCTGCCTGTATAAAGCAGGATTTCTCTGCCTTACAACTATAATATATGTGGACTTCAATTCCTGGAATTTCCCAGCCAACCATGCTGGAGAATACTGGGAGTTGAAGTAAGTCTTCATATTGCAAAACATTGCGAAACGCTGATATAGAGCAACAATCTCTAGTTTAATTTTAAAAAAACAGTTCTGGAATTTGGGGTGAAATCAACCCCTCCATTCACACCCCTTAGAAGAAGCCCATTTCACATTTACTTAAAGAAAATACATAGCTGTGTCCAGGAGAAAAATAAGATTGGATTTGTTTTATACTGGCTCAAAATGAGTCCATGGATGTCGCTCTGAAGTTTTCTTGCCAGCAATACAAAAATGATTTGATTTTGTCTGGTTTAGAGATTGGTTTATTTTTCAATTCCTGCCTAGGCTGCAGTTGTCACATTCCTGCTAGTGTCCCATCTAGATCAGTTGTTAGTCAGGCAGATCCTGATGTCTGCAGTTGGCTCATCCAGCAAAATCTGTTAGCTTAACCTTTCTGTTTCCCCCCACCCAGTTTGTCCAAAATTTGGGAAATTTTGCTCGAAAATGGAAGATCTAGTTCAGATTAGAGGCTGCCTTCCTTTCAACAGGCGTATTGAACAACTTCTGCCATCCACCATTCCAGCTACCTTGATTGGAAATTGGTTTAAAATAGATCTGTGTAATTGTTGGAAGTGGGGGTTTGTGAGCAAAAGTCATCTTCTGGAAAGAGTTAAGTTTATTGCCAACTGTTATTTTGCCATCAGGTCTCACAGCTCTTAGCTTTTTTCCAGACCTCTGAAATATGGAGATAAATAAGTGCCATATCACGCTACAGGTCATAAATGTGAAATGATTTATATATTTGAAAACACTGGGTAAATGTAAGCAGATATTAGCTGGGTGCTCATAAAGCAAGTCCAATATCTTATTCCAGAGTAGATGTTCTCATGTATTTTTAGCTGTGACCTCTGTAAGAAAAAATTGAGCACCAACACGAAAAGCTCATGTGTTGTAGAACAGGGGTCTCCAACCTTGGCAACTTTAAGACTTGTGGACTTCAACTCCTAGAATTCTGGGAGTTGAAGTCCACAAGTCTTAAAGTTGCCAAGGTTGGAGACCCCTGTTATAAAGGAAGAAATGCTGTAAAAAGAGTATATATGTGTTTTTAAATGCCGCTCTCTAATTCTTGCTGCATCTGTGCTTTCACCTGATGATCTCAGCTAAGTATTTGGCAGATTTCTTTTCATATTTCATTTTCACCATAATTCAGGTATTTACACTGAAGCAAGTCTACATTATTTCAATTAGGGTTACTATTTAGTTGAATTCAGGGTACTAAAAACTTGAGATGTTCCTCTTTTGTTTGGTTCGGCTCTTCCAGGCCTGGCATTCAGCAAAGATAAAACAAATTCCTTTTTCTTCTTGCTTCCTTCCAAAGTTTAATTTTAATTCATTCATTCAAGCTATGGTAGGGTGAGCCATGGTCTGATGTGACTCCATAAGTAAGCTGCAAGATGTGCCATTTTGTATTTCGGTAGAAGACATCACACATAGTTAAACAGGAAGAAGCAAGATTTCTTTAACCCCGGATTAAATAATTGTAGATTAGAATAGAATAGAATTCTTTATTGGCTAAGTGTGATTGGACAAACAAGGAATTTGACTTGGTGCAAATGCTCTCAGTGTACATAAAAGAAAAAATACATTCATCAAGAGTCAAGAATCATCAGGTACAACGCTTAGTAATAGTCATAGGGTACAATAAGCAATCGAATCACACTAGGAAACAGTCAATATAAACCGTAAGGATACAAGCAGCAAAGTTACAGTCATACAGTCACAAGTGGGAGTGGATGGGTGATAAGGAGTGATGAGAAGATTAATAGTAATAGACTTGTAAAAAGTTGGACAGTGTTGAGGGAATGATTTGTTTAGCAGAGTGATGGTGTTTGCGGGAAAAACTGTCCTTGTGTCTACTTGTTCTGGTGTGCAGTGCTCTATAGCGTCGTTTTGAGGGAAGGAGTTGAAACAGTTTATGTCAGGGATGTGAGGGGTCTGTAAATATTTTCACAGCCCTCTTTTTGATTCGTGTAATATACAGGTCCTCAGTGGAAGGCAGGTTGGTAGCCATTGTTTTTTCTGCAGTCCTAATTACTCTCTGAAGTCTGTGTCTGTCCTGTTGGGTTGCAGAACCAAACCAGAAAGTTATTGAGGTGCAATGACAGACTCAATAATTCCTCTGTAGAACTAGATCGGCAGCTCCTTGGGCAATTTGAGCTTTCTGAGTTGGCGCAGAAAGAATATTCTTCGTTGTGCTTTTTTTGATGACGTTTTTGATGTTAGGTGACCATTTTAGGTCTTGTAATAGAATCTAGAAATTTGAAGGTCTCTACTGTTGATACTGTGTTGTATAGTATTGTAAGAGGTGGTAGTATGGGAGGGTTTCTCCTAAAATCTACCACCATTTCTATGGTTTTGAGTGTGTTCAGTTCCAGATTATTCCGGTTATACCACGAGGCAAGTTGAACAATCTCCGTCTGTATGCAGATTCATCATTTTCGAATGAGACCAATCACTGTTGTATCATCTGCACACTTCAGAATTGCCCGAATTCCTCAGTTGGAATGCCTCTTGGGGTCTTGGCCTTACATTAACAATTGGGGGTTTTTTTGGGCAGGGGTCCTGCACAGTGGCAGCACGGATTTTGAGACGGTGGATGATCTATTTGAAGCTGTCGGCGAGCTCTTGCAAGACGTGTCCCGAGACTCCAAAGATGATGTAGACATCCGTGCCGTTTGCCAGCGTATGTTCAACACCCTTCATCTGTAAGTTGCCTCTGGTTAAAACGGGGTCATGAGAAACCAGACAGATGCACTTTCTTCACTTGTGATGATGATTTAATAATACATAAAGCAGCCACTAGAGGTCCAGAATCCACCCAAGCCCCTTGGAGTAGAACTTGAGAACTCAAGCAATCTATATATATCAGAGGTCTCCAAACTTGGCAACTTTAAGACTTGTGGACTTCAACTCCCAGAATTCCTCAGCCAGCATGGCTGGCTGGAGAATTCTGGGCGTTGAAATCCACAGGTCTTAAAATTTACAAGTTTGGGGACCTTTGCTATATATTACAGCAATACAGGTAGTCCTCAACTTACAATAGTTCATTTAGGGACCATTCCAAGTTACAACGGCACTGAAAAATGTGACTTATGGACCATTTTTCACA
>NW_020769626.1:157769-179542 GCF_900518735.1 Pseudonaja textilis
TCCAACAATTTGGTTTTAAATTTGGGTAGATCTTTGGCCAGTCTTGAGCATGCCAAATGCCAACGACAGAACATTTTATGTCGGTTTTCCTTGGACGCCGCCGATTTTGTTATTTTAGAATTCACCTTCCAGATCTTTTCCCGTTCTTCCAGATCAGCAGTATGTCCAACATACCTCTTATCCTCTTCTTTTTAACTTCCTCTCCGGTCTCCTCTCTGGAGGCTGGTGGGTCTCTCTATTGATTCTCTGCTGTCTATCTCTTGCGTTGCAGATGGTGAACGCTAGAAAGCTGGAGAAGGCAGAGGCCCGCCTGAAAGCGAAGCAATGCAAGAAGCAGGAGCGAGATTCCGTCAAATCTGGGAGTCCATTGTGAGTCACGGGGGTGGGGGGATCGTCTTTGAGTGGGGCAACCGTGAGAGGATCTGCCAGGGGCTGCTTTTACCAGAGTCAATTTCTTAAGGCGTCGGTCTTTCCACTGCTTATGGGGAAGGAAGTAGAGGAGATCAGGGTGTGGCTGACATAAAGAAGAATAGATTTCCTCAGAGCATAAACCATATTAATCTCCAGGTAAGGGCATTGTTCCAGTGGGCAGGCACCATGACGCAGAAGGTGCACTTTTAAGGTCCCTGTAGGTGACGTTTTTTTTAAATTGAAAGGAGCAGAGAACATGTGTTCTCCAATAGGAGAGAATTTCTGTAGCTCAGGGTTGAAGCATGGAGTCCTTGGTGCTTTCTGAGATTGGTTATTACCAACAGACACACACACACACACACCCTGATAAGCAGGGATTAACATTAGACAAATGGTCTAAAAAGAAAGCAATTCCCTAAAGGCACTACCAAGTAAAAATACCATACTACTATGCCGCCCCGACATTGGCAGGGCAAGTTACTAGCACTAATGATGTTACTAGTTACGATGTAAAAAAAAGATGCTGCAACTCTAGAAAGCGCGTCGAGAAGAGCAACAAAGATATTTAGGGGGCTGGAAGCTAAAACCTACTATGAACGGTTGCTGGACTTGGGTATGTCTAGTTTAATGAAAAGAAGGATCGGGGGTGACATGATAGCAGTGCTCCAATATTTGAGAGGCTGCCACAGAGAGGAGGGAATCAAACTATTTTTTTCTCCAAAACACCTGAGCGTAGAACAAGAAGCCACGGGTGGAAACTAATCAAGGAGAGAAGCAACCTAGAACTAAGGAGAAATTTCCTGATAGTTGAAAACAATTAATCAGTGGAGCAACTTGCTTCTAGAAGTTGTGAATGCTCCAACGCTGGAAGTTTTTAAGAAGAGATTGGACAACCATTTGTCTGAAATGGTGTAGGGTTTCCTGCCTAAGCACGGGGTTGGACTAGAAGACCTCCAAGGTCCCTTCCAACTCTGTTATTCTATTCTATGCTAGTTGGGGATTGAAATGCCTGCAAGCAAACAGTCGAGCTCAGAGAGCACCAAGGAATCCCCAGCACCCACACTGCTTAATCATCAGGATAGGCAGATCAGTGATCCCTCAAATAAACTAGTCAGTAAGCCAGAAATAGCTTTGTAGGTGGTAATTGTAGATGGTGAATTGCACCTGGGCACTAACTGACAACCTGGGCAGTTTGCAGAACAATAGAGTCAGGTTAGCATCCCAAGGCATGCCTATCAATGAAGGTCTTCTCAGCTACAGCTGCCACCTGCTCTTCAGGCAGGAGCTGCACCTCCAAGAAAACCATCAAATTACACACCTGTCTTGAGTGGGGCCATGGTGTCCCATCTAATGCTAAAGATGGAACATTCCTAGATGGGAGGGGGTCCAGCTACCCCAATGCCATTCAGTCTTCAGGATTAAGCTGTCATAACGTTCAGATGCTGGAACAAAACGATGGTGGTGTCCCTTGAGTGATCCAGGTGTATATAATTAGGTATCACCAGCATACTGGTGATGACATAATGGCTCAGCGGCTAAAGACACTGAGTTTTTCAGCTAGAAAGCTGGCAGCCTGGGGTTCGAGACCCAAGCGCCGCACAACGGGGTGAGCTCTCGTTCCTTGCCTCAGTTCCTGCCCATCTAGCAGTTCAAAAAGCATGCAAGTGCAAGTAGATAAATAGGTACCACTTTGGTGGAAAGATAACAGCCTCGGTGTATAGACATGTTGGCCACATGACCATGGAAGTGTCTTTGGACAATGCTGGCTCCGTTGGATAAGAAATGGACATGAACACCATCACACACACACACACCCCCATAGAGTTGGACTTGACAAGGGAAACCTTTACCATTACCTAGTGTCATGCTCTTGGTGGAGACTAACTCTGAGCAGTCAGAGGAGGACCCAGGCCCATCCCCTATCCATCCTAGGGCACGTAGGGAGGAGAGGATCAGGGTAAAACGTGGTCTACTCAGGAGGAGAGAGCCATGATCCTCTTCATGGGATGCAGGTGTGAGATCTGCATAAGCATTTGGACCTGCATGCTAACAGACACTGGAGATAAATTAGTGTTTTATTCCTAAAGAAGGTTTATCTTGGTTGGCGTTCCTCCAATGGACTGTCCCTGGTTATCTTCCTGAAGTTGGCAATTATCTATCCTGGTCTGTCGAGGAACTTTATTCAATGTGGTTTGTTTTTGGTTTTTGCTTCGTTACCGGCTCTTTGAATTTGAACCGTGTTTCTTTCCTTTGAAATGTTATTTTGAAAATAGTTTACTCCTCCACTGTGAACCATTAAACAGTGAAGCCAAGTTGAAGGCATCAAAGGATTTTTAATTATCTTTTGGGTTTGGTTATATTTCTGATATACTCTGGGTCATTACACCTAGCATCCTGATGATAACTGACCCCAAGCCAAGAGATGACCTTTGCCAGGAATTTCATGCAAATGTGAAGACAGAAGGGGAACAGCCTCATTGTTGCATGTGGGAAACTGACCCTTCCAACAAACGGGAATTGTATGTACTCTTCCCTGGTCTTAATGGTTGTTTGTATTCTTGTTCTGGACGGCAGGGTTCTTGAAGAAGCGTCTGCCAGCCAAGCAGCCAGTAAGAAAGAGAACCGTCTCGAAATGTCAGGCAAGAACAAGTCCTACGACGTACGCATCGAAAACTTCGACGTGTCCTTCGGCGAGCGGTGAGTCTCCACATTAAGGGTCACACGGCATCTTTGCGGCATCTTTGACTTGGCCATTTGGACTCCTTTGGCGTAGCACTGCAAGCTAAACCGTGGTTACCCCTAGCGTGGTATCCAGCCCCAACATTGTAGAGGGAAAGATGTTAATATTTCTGTTGAAATGGAGCTGAGCATAGAATAGGATTAAAGCTGGACTTGGAAAAAAAAAAACACGTATGTATTTAAAGTTGTGATGCCCCGTTTACATGCTGGGATGTAACGGAATGTGTGGATGGCCTGAGGGGATGAGCGGAAGAGATGTTGGCTAGGAAATGAATGAACAAGAAGGAGCCGCCAGTGGCTTCACGGTCAGAGAATGACATTTAGGAAGGACCCACCTTAACGGATCAGGTTAAAATTCATTTAGTTGGAAGCTACAGCGACACTGAACAAGGTGATTTATGACCATTTTCCTTACTTACGGCCATTGCAGCATCCCCATGGTACCGTGACTCATATTTACGACAGTTGAAGCATCCCGGAGTGTTGAAATCTCCTTTGGTGACCTTCTGAAAAGCAATGTCCGTGGGGGAGTCCAGATTCACTGAACAAGCTAATTTAACGACTGCAGGGTGTCAGCATTCCAAGTAACAAACTCCAAGACAATCCTCTTCTCAAAGTCCATTTTATTAGAGACTAGCTCAATTCCCGTGCTTCGCTACGAAAGTATGTGGTCGAGCTTAGTTTTGGGGGGAGGAAAATAAGGGGGAAAAGTTCTGCCTCTGCCTACCAGCATCTATCGGTATTCATCTGGCTAGTGTCCTGTCAGTGTGTGAGAGTTGAGGGCTGTTTGGAAAGTGAAACAGTATTTGCTGTGTGAGCAAGGAGACAGCAAGGACCCTGGGCATGGCTCAGCTCAACTGTTCTGTACTAAAACTCCTTTCCTCTGCTTGTGTTTTGCATTTGAGAGAGATTTCTTTTCAGGTGGGGAGGGGGAGTAGAACTCCTTAGCATCAGAGCGTGTTAATAATAATATAGGAAATACTAATAGGTCTGATGGTCATTTCGAAAAATCCTTTGTTTGTGAGCAACTAGAAGCCAAGTGGAACAAACATGCCAATGTCCAAGTTTATAGGCTTTACAGTTCTGGAGATTTTGTGACGATGCATGAGGGGTATTTCACTTTTATATAAATTGATGTCATATTGGCATATCTGGGCAAACCCGAATCTGAGAGTTCTGGGTTTTCCCTTCCCCCAAAAGAAAATTAAAGATCTATCCCCTGCCTTTCACCAGTCCATCACATGACCTATCCCATCTGGAGGCTTATCCCCAGTCACTCCCCTCCAGGTGCAAGGTGACATGTCCTTGACTCTCCTAGAAAGAATGTCATTGTGGCTAATCATCCACTGCTCCTCAAAAAAAAAAAAAAAAAACCTCCCAAATTCCCAGGCACTTAAGTGTGGCAGCCAAGAAGCTCTAAAAGTAAAATGGCTTCCCAGGCTGATACAGTGATTAACTTAACAGCTGTGACAAGAGAGGTCCTAAAAACGGGACAAAACTAACTGGAGAACTGCCTCGCTCATCAACAGAAATGTGGAGCTTAATTGTGATTGTAAGGACTACCTGTAGCAGGGGAGACTTTGCAAGATTCTTTTAAGGTAGCCCAACAATAAAGTAGAATTAGCTCATCCAGTTTCTTATCTGGTTTACCTGGAAGAGCTGACATTATATGGCTTTCTAGACAAGTGGCTCTATGTTCCTGCAATTCTTGTGTCTTGTGATGATCCTGGGGCGTGGCACAAAGGCAACACAGTTAGATAATCAGTAGGAGTCCCTTTATTAGCTCCAACTTTGTCTCCAATGTCTTGGTTACCTTCTGGATGGAGAAAAACTCTCCCAAGAACAGCCTTTGGCTGCAGAGAATCAAGTCCAAAACGTGGTCAATAAAAACTGTAAGTCCAATTCAAGGAAAAATGGGGTAATTAGTCTGGCAGGGCAGGAAAAAGAATTCCAGACATGAAGGCATGGCAGTAACTCAACAAGGTTGGGAAGATGCCGGGAACACAGATAACCAAAGTCAACACAAGTTAAACCCACATTTCCCCTCAGCAGCTGCCGCACTCGGCATGCATCTCTTTTAAACTCCCTTCCTTGCTGTGCCTAATGAAGGGAATCAGGGCCTTTCCTCCCCTGTAAGCCACGCAACCCATGTTGCTCCCTTCTCGGTTCCTCCCTGCGTGCCCTAGGATGAAGAGGGGGTGGGCCTGGATCTTCCTCTGAACTCCCTCTCCCTTGTTCTATCTCTTCCCTACTCTGCCCAGCCGGAATTTGCCCTTCCCCAGTTTTTTCCACAGCCACACTCCCACTCCCTGTCAGTTGTTTGTCTTCGTCCTCAAATTCAGACTCCGACAGGGGCATGACACATCTACCCATCAGGTACAGTGCAGTTGTCACCTCACCTGGCACAAATGAAGTATCTAAACAACATCCCCTTTGTTTTATAAAAGCACAGGGCGCACTTGTCCAGGCCAGAGCTTGACATTGTCCTCACCCTCCTCTTTTCAGGGTCCTCCTCACGGGAGCAGACCTGAACCTGGCTTACGGCCGGCGATACGGCTTGGTAGGTCGGAACGGGTTGGGCAAGACCACGTTGTTGAAGATGATCGCCAGCCGCAATCTGCGCATCCCCTTGCACATCAGCATCCTTCACGTGGAGCAAGAAGTGGCCGGGGACGAGACACCGGCCCTGCAGAGCGTGCTGGAATGTGACACGGTCCGTGAGGGGTTGCTCAAGGAGGAAAAGGAGCTGACTGCCCGGGTGAACTCCGGAAGGTAACCTTGTTCCCGAGGAACACCGTCATAATTGTTAGTGTTTGGGGATAAACCCCCGAGCTGAGTGCACAGCAGCAGTCAAGCCAGGCAGCCAAATGAGAGAGAGGCTGGGCCCAAGAGTATACACACACTTGAGACAAAAACACTGTTTGTGGTTTTTAAATAGATATTTAATTCACACAGAGATTAAGAAGAGTCATTCAGTCCATATGTCAGTATCCAGTATATCTATCCAGTTACCTAGTCTTTATCTGCTTGTAAATCTTCTTCTTCTGATACCTTTCTCACAAAGACAATGCTGAATCCACAGCTCACCAATAAACAGTCCTTGTGTTCAGTTGAAATGGTATCTGGCACAGTAGCCTCCAAAAGTAAGCAGACAGACGTTCCAGCAGGCAACAGACCAGGAACAGAACCAGGTGCATCCAGAAGCCAGTGACTCAGACAGTTGCATCCAGAAGCAGGGTCTATTACGTTTCCCTTCCTACCTTTATGGCTGCCTGGAACCGCACCCACAATGACATTGCAGTTTCATGTGCTTAAAGCTACATAACACTTAAACTAGGTTTACATATTTATTCAACCCAAACCTGGTTGGTGTATACATATACCCAACAATAATTCAGTCTTAATTCAGATGCTGTGGTTAGAATGCGGTATTGCAGGCTAAATCTCTGCTCCTACTGCCAGGAGTTCGATTCTGAATGGCTCAAGGTTGAACTCAGCCTTCCATCCTTCCGATTGTTGGGGGCAACAGGCTGACTGTGTCAACCACTTAGGGAGGGCTGTAAAGCACTGTGAAGTGGCATGTAAGTCTAAGCGCTATTGCCCTTCCCTCCCTCCCTCCCTCCCTTCGGTGGTGGCGCAGTGGTTAGAATGCATTATTGCAGGCTAATTCTGCCAACGGCCAGCAGTTCGATCCTGACTGGCTCAGGGTTGACTCAGCCTTCTGTCCTTCTGAGGTGGGTAAAATAAGGACCCAGATTGTTGAGGGCAACATGCTGACTGTTAAACCACTGAGAGAGGGCTATAAAGCACTGTGAAGTGGTACGTAAGTCTTAAGTGCTATTGCTATTAATTCTGGATGGTAACTTTGTTCCCAAGGAACACTTATCAAATTCAAGTGCAGTACAGAGCTAATCTACAAACTACCGCGCTCCTTTTCTGTCATTTTTTTTTTCCAGGGGAATAGGCACAGAAGGTGCTCGGCTGTCTGAAATCTACGCCAGGCTAGAAGAGATTGAGGCAGACAAGGCCCCAGCGAGGTAAGCAGAAACACTCTGTGGGAGCAGATACAGCTCTGGATTTATCTGCTTGGTAGTCGGTGAGTTCTGTTAAAATAGCTGAACTTGCGCAAGATCCAGGCCTAAAATAGCAAATCTTGATGTATACGAGTCTATGGAGATAACATGTGGATGGGAAGAGACAAGTTCTCCATCAGCTGGGGTAATAAATTTGCACCAAGAACTCAAATTTCTTAAATTCCAAATGGAAATTGGATGCTTCTCCAGTTCTCCAAATGAAAGAGTGCAGATAATCCTTGACTTACAGTGACAAGTTGTTCTGACCCAAAACCTTTTTGCAATAAAATAAACACGAACCAAGGGGAACAGAAACCTTTTAATGATTCTTACGAATCCCCGGTTAAAAGGCTGCTGCAAACTAATTAACTTTGATAAGCACAAGTCTCGCCAAAACTGCAAGAATAACAGATAAGGTTACCTAGAGATATTTTACAACACAAGAGTCTTCAATTACCAACTTAAGATACTGCAATGTCCACGAGACTCGAGTTTCAAAACGTCTTTGCTTCCTGCAAAGAACGTCCGATTCACAGCAGGCTTTTATCTTCTTGAAGGAGGGGCCTTACTCCCGAGTCGCCCGTGCTGCTGCAGCTGCTCTTTCCTGTGAGCAGCCCTGCGCGCGCGCGTACTTGGCTCAGGCTCCTCGGGAACCTCCTCATCGCTGCTGCCAGCCCCCACAATCTCTGAAGGCCACTCCCCAATGGTCCTGGCCCCTCATCTGAGTCCTCGCTCTCTTTAGCCGTCCGCACCTGCTGCCGGCTAACCACAACACAAGTTGAGCCCAACATTTGTGTTACTAAGCGAGACACTTGTGAAGTGAGTTGCACCTCATTTTATGACCTTTTTGGCACAGTGGTTAAATAACTCAGTGCCATGGTTAAGTGAATATTGGAGTTGTTCAGTGAATTTTGCTTCCCACCCCCAACAATTGATTTTGCTTACTGGATGCTGGTTGGGGAGGCTGCAAATGGTGATAAAATGACCTCAGGACAGCTCAGCTGTCATAAATACCTGCCAGTTGCCGAGCACCTGAATTTTGATCACGTGACATGGCAATGCTGTAGTGGTCATTAAATGTGAAAACTTAATGAATCACTTATTTCAGTGCCATTGTTGCTCCCAGTGGTCACTAGATCTAAAGTCTGTTCTCCCAATTTAAGATGAAAGCAGTTAACACTGCTTTCATGTTAAATTGGGAGAACAGACTTTAGATCTTCCTGAAATCTGATTTAAAGAATGTTTGCAGAAGGGCAACCTTCTATAAACATACAAACCCATTAGTTTACTTTAGCTTTTCCATCGATGGAAACCCCAGAAGCAGAAGTCTTTAGCGAGGAACGACAAAGCCGTCCACTATTGGAGCTTTGAGGTGTCATGTTTGAGCCGCTCTTCCTGCTCTTTGATAGATGTTCCACAGTCATTTGAAGTGTTTTGATAAAGGAAGCATTCGTGGCCAGCCCAAAAAAAGGGTAAAGGAGTCCATGCAGATTTTACTCTGCTATTCCTTGCCAACTAAGGTGGTGGTGCTCATCTCCATTTCAAGGCCATTGAGCCAGCGCTGTCCAAAGGCATTTCCACAGTCATGTGGCCAGCATGATGTCTCAGAGCACTGATATCTTCCCACTGAAGTGGTACCTGTTTATCTACTCGCGTTTGCAACTGCTAGATTGGCAGGAGCTGGAGCAAGGAATGGGAGCTCACCCAGTTGTGTGATGCTCGGATCTCAAACCTGGGCTGCCATGCTTTCCAGCTGATTACACACAGCATCATGACCACTGAGCAGCCACCATGCCACCTTTTTGTGGTTAGCGCCTTTAGCTAAATATACTCCTACTTCCAGTCGATCCTTATTTCAAGTTCAGATATTGCTGTCTTTCCTAAAACTTTTCAGAGTTTCTTTTAGACCCATCCAGAGTCAGCTTCTAGTCTAGATTCTGGAATCTAGAAATTACATTTCCTTCCCTTTGCTCTTCCTCCTTCAGAGCGTCTGTCATCCTGGCCGGGTTGGGCTTCAGCGCAAAGATGCAGCAACAGACAACCAAGTAAGTGGGCTTTAGCCAAGACTGAATTGTTCCCTTCTGTGATTTGAACGATGGGATCCTAGATATTTTTTTTTTCTTTTTGATCTTGCCTACTGCTAGGTGCTGGGAAAGAGGGGCGCTTCCAGAGATAGGAAGCTTGGTAGCTGTCCCTTCACATTACAATTGTGATAGAGGGGGAAGTGAACTTGGCCATCTCTGACACCAACCCTTGAAAAATGTAAGGCGACCTTCTGTATCTACAGGCAAACTGGGGTCCGGCTGGCCCAGGGAAACTGATCTCTCGCTCCTTTATTCCTTTTCCTCAGAGAGTTTTCTGGAGGCTGGAGAATGAGGCTGGCTTTGGCTCGCGCTCTTTTTGCCCGGTGAGTCTTTTTAAGGATTTCCGTCGTACTCAAAATCCTTATCCGGAAAAATGGGTTGATAGTAACAATGGTGGAGTGAAAACCTCGCTTGGAAGTCTTAATCCTGATGAGCTGTGTTGAGGAAGGATGCCCGACTGCATTGGGATGGGTGTGGAGATGAGATCACTAGTGTTTGGACTATAGGGAGTCCTTGCCTTACAACCATTGGTTTAGTGACCGTTCAAAGTTGCCAAGTCCCTGGATTTTGAGCACATGACCGTAGGGATACCGTAAAGGCAGTGGTGAAATGCTACCGGTTCAGTCCACTTCAGTTGAACCAGTAGATAAAATTGCTATTGGTTCAGCCTAATCCAAGTGTCAACTAAAAAGATACACCTTTGGTCTTTTTAGCTGCCAGCAGAAAGGGAGCGAGGGAAAACAGTGCATTCCTCGAGTGCCTAAATTATCACCCTGGCAGCCCAAAGTTGTCAGAGCGCAAGAATATTATTGGAGAGCATGATTGATGACTCTTGGCTATGGATGGGTCCCATTGGAGAATATACATTCAGAGGGTGGGGGGAAGACCAGGGTCAAGGAGGAAATGAATGATGTATTTTAGTGTCGGCTGCATCCAGCTAACACCAACATGGTCACTTCTAATAAATCAATTTTCTTTTCTCTGAGAGATGCGGCTAGAGACTTATGATTTGAATGGGGGTGGATATGTTGGAGCCCTGTCACCAGGGGTCAGCAACCCACAGCTCTAGAGCCGCATGGGGCTCTTTCATCCCTCTGTTGCAGCTCCCTATCGCCGGTCGGCGCCACACTTTTGAGAGGAAGGGGAAACACGGTGCACCATGAGGAGAGACTATGGCAAGGGGCAGCTTTTCCCTTCAACTCCACGATGGATAGGGGCTTTCGGTTAGGACAGGTAGAGGAAAAAGGATGCTGCGCTTGGAGGAGACTCTATGGTGGGGGAACCGGACATCCGGTCGGCAGAAGAAAAAAGACGCTGTGCTAGGAAGAGACTCTATGGTGGGGGAATTGGACTTCCAGTCAGTTCCAGAATTGAACAGGGGACTTTCCAGTTACGTCCTTTGTGGCATTTTGAGGGTTTAAGGTTGCCGACCCCTGGCCTAACCAGTAGAAAGAAAGAAAAAGCTCCAACAATCAGTTGAGAAGAGAAAGAAGAGAAAAGCGTAGGGTCGGCCCTCCCATTCGTCCATGCACTTTTCTCTTCTTTTCTCTTCTCAGCTGATTGGCGCGCGTGTTTGAAGTGCGTGATCACCAAACCGGTAGGGAAACTGGTAGAATCCCACCACTGAGCAAAGGTCCTAAGTGTTGAAAACTGTCATATGTCACTTTTTTCAGTGCCACTGTAACTTTGAACGGTCTCGAAATAAATAGTTGTGAATCGATGGCTAACCTGTATGTGTTTTTGTGCCCAAAAGATATGTATGCGTTGGGGATGCTTAAGTTTTTCTAGAATTTAAAGGACAAAAAAAAAAAAGAATGCTTGAACAACGGAGTCCTAAAAGTGCTTTTTTAAGAGGGAACTGGACTTTCTAGTTTCGCATTGAAGACATTTTGCTTCTCAGCCGAGAGGCTTCATGGAGAACTGGATGACTGAGAATTTCTATAGACATTTAAATCATGGCACCGGTTCTCTTGCAAAATTGGAAACTTTTTTTTTTTTTGAAAAGGACAGAGGCCTTCCAAGACAGTGAGAAAATCTTTCAGTCTAATCCAGAGGTCTGCAAACTTGGTGACTTTAAGACTTGTGAACTTCAACTCCCAGAATTCCTCAGCCAACTGTGTCTGTTTCTTTTTCTTTTATTCCCCCAAAGAGGAGAGACTGCAGAGGAAGGGATTACAAGAGAGTTTAAGCTGTGCTGTCTGGAGAATTCTGGGAATTGAAGTCCACAAGTCTTAAAGTTGCCAAGTTTGGGGACCCCTGGTCTAATCCATCAGCATGAAACTAATCTAATCTCTCTTACTTACTTTTCCAAATCACCCCGTTTTCACTGAATAATACATTCAGCTTTTTCAAATGCCTGTGTAATGAATTTTCACAATTTAAAAGTTGGGCAAGGTCCCTTTTTTTCTCCAAATTTTAGATGTTCACCTACAGAATTTGGGGCTAGGTGAGGTTGATCGGCAGCGTATACATTTAATAATTAAACATTAGAGCAGTGAAGCCTTTTGCCAAGTTTTGCACGATGGTAATAAAAGTGCAGGCTTATATAAAAAATTGCCGGTTTAAAGCAATTTGAAGAATTTCCCCATCAAAAATAACTGGACTTGAATGGATTCGTTACGATTAGCTTTCAGTGATGATGAAAATATGAAGAGGGCATAGTTACTGCATAGAAAGCTTTGTGAGAAATCTACTGTGAAAAGAAAGGAAAGGAGAATTTATGATTGCTGAACTAATAACACTTCTGTCTCCCTTTCCTCTTCTGTTGATTTTAATTTTCCCAGGCCTGACCTTCTTCTGCTTGATGGTAAGTCTTTTCTGGACATACGTAGACAGAAGGGAAGGGGTGGTGCAAACCCACCTCAAAGAATTCTCCAGGGAATACTGATGTAATCTTTTCCCCATACCGTGGTGGATTGATGATCTTCCAGTTTTTCTGGCCCAGTGTTTCCACACTTCCCAATTCTGGGAAGTGAAGTCCACACACTTCCAACATTTGGAAGCTCCCTAGATTGGGAACCATTGCTACAACCGTTCTGGGCATATGTATGAACATGACCCACCAGAATTTTGTGGCCAATTTCCTTGCAGTTGGAAGTTGTCAGAGATATATGGCATCTCTATCACACGTTGGCCAAAAGTTTTAAGCCTCTATGGCAGTGGTTCCCAAGCTTTTTTTTGCCCCGCACTCCTAAAGAAATGTTACTCGAACCTCGCACCTCCTGAAATTTAGACTTTAGGAACTACTGAACGCGTTAAATATATGGTAGGATTGAATCTTTTCAGCTATGCATGTGACGGCCACTAAATAACGATACTTAACTCTAAAATGAAAACAAAGTTAATCCATTGCATAATAAATAAAAATGCCAACATATAGCCAATATCCTATTTTTAACCTGGACTTTTCTCGCACCCCCTGAAATATCATCTTGCACCCCCAGGGGGTGCGAGCACCCCAGGTTGGGAATCCCTGCTCTATTGTAAGGGGTAACTTTGAAAAATTGAATTGATTAATCAGAATAGAGCTGGAAGGGACGGTTTCTAGTCCAACCCCCTATCCAAGCAGGAGAACCATTCCAGTAGTGGCTAATCTTTTGGGGCTCCTGTGCTAAAAATTGCGCACGCACCAGCGCATGCGCACTTACATGCCAGCACCCAGAATGCAATGCTCGCCCATGCCCCCTGGAGATGTGCACACAATTCCCGCCGCCACCCCCTTACCTGCACTGCGCCACACAGCTGATTTTCAGCTGGTTTGAGGCCTTTTTCGGCCTCCCAGAGGCTTGGAAAAAGCCTCTCCGAGGCTTTTCAGGGCGAGGTATAGGCCCGTTTCGTCACTTCCGGTATTACAGGAAGTGACGAGATGGGCCTATCATTCGGCCTGAAAAGCCTTGCAGAGGCTTTTTCCAAGCCTCTGGGAGGCCAAAAAAAGGCCTCAAACCAGCCGAAAAAAAATCAGCTGTGACGCATGGGCATACGCAGTGAAGTAAGTTTGCCTGCGGCTCGCGTGCCAGCACAAATGGCTCTCCATGCCACTTGTGGCACACGTGCCATTGGTTCGCCATCCCAGTCATATATCATTTCACACAGGTGGCTATCCAGTCTCTTCTTAAAAACCTCCAGTGATGAAGCGCCGACATCTTCTGAAGGCAACTTCTGTTCCACCGGTTAATTGTCCTCCCTGTTAGGAAGTTTCTCCCGAATTCCAGGTTGCTTCTCTCCTTGATTAGTTTCTATCCATTGTTTCTTGTCCTGCCTTCTGCTGCTTTAGAGAATAATTTGACCCCCCCGCCTTCTTTGTGGCAGCCCCTCAAATACTGGAATCCTGCTATCATGTCACCCCTAGTCCTTCTTTTCATTTACGCCTTTCTCAGGCACCATGTAACAATGTAACCCGCCATCCCCAAATCAGCTTAATTTGAAAGAAAGGTTAAAGAGGGAAAACGGATCCCTAAGTCCTTTGCAAGAGTTTAGGCACCCATTTCATCAAGGAGAACCTCGTCAATGTCCCACCCACCCACCCCCCAAAAAATGTTGGCTCTCCCCACTTTTTAACTATTTTGCAAATGTTACAAAGGAGCTGTGGCCATCTCTGTCTTACATTAACTCATTTTCTTCCTTTGGTTTGAATCGTATTCTGGGCGAATTAGAACTGTTGAAGCATTGTTTCTTCGAGCTATTTAATTCAAAATGTGGCCATTGCATCACAAATACTTAACCATTCATTCAGTGACCGTTCGAAGTTACAGAGGCACTGAAAAAGTGACCGGTGAACCGTTTTTCATACTTCACAACCACAGTCACGTGACCAAGATTCAGTCACTTGACAACTGACACATATTTACGAGGCTTGCAGTGTCCCGTGGTGACATGTTCCTCTTTTAAAATCTTCTGACAAGCAAGGCCACTAGGGAAGCCAAGTTCCCTTAAGAACCGTGCTTCAACTTAACAACTCTGGTAAGAAAAGGTTGTAAAATGGGGCAAAACTCACTTCACAACGGTCTCGCTTAGCAATCGAAATTTTGGGCTCCCATGTAGTCATAAATTGAGGACTGCCTATGTATGTCCTTCCCTGTGAATTTTGTCCAGAGGGGCTTTGTGTTAACAGCCCTTCTTTCGAATTCACTTCCAGAGCCAACCAACATGCTGGACGTGAAGGCGATCATCTGGCTGGAAAACTATTTGCAGGTCTGTCCAAAATTTGGAAAGCCATCCACGGTTGAGGGAGGCAAGGGATAATTTATGGCAACCTTGGCCACTTTTAAGACTTGTGGACTTCAACTCCCAGAATTCCTCAGCCAGTTGCTGGCTGAGTGTCAACTCATAAAATATATCTATGGTCTTTTTAGAGTTGCCAACAGAAAGGGAGGGGGAAACGGTGGGCAACTTGCATTCCATAAATGTTTTCGAAGATAGTTTCCAGGCGACCGAAGTTTCTGCCAGTGCAAAATTCTATCAGGAGAGCATGATTGATGACTCTTGGCTACGGATGTGTCCCATTGGAGAATATGAATTACGATACACCCATTGGGTGCGGGAAAACCAGGATCAAGGGCGACAATGTGTCTCAGAGTCGGCTACATATAGGCAGCACCGGCATGTTACTTACTCTTAATAAATCTTCTTTAAGTTTTGGAAGTTCGGCTAGAGACTCATGATTTAAATGGGGGTAACTGCCAGAGCCCTGACACTGAGGAATTCTGGGAGTTGAAGTCCACAAGTTGCCAAGGTTGGAGACCTCTGGTTTAAGGAGCTTGGGACCTTCAGATCTGGCTGAGACCTCAATCTTGCCCCCTTTTTTCCCCCCCATCTGGGCCTTTCTAGACTTGGCAATCCACCATCCTTGTGGTGTCTCACGACCGGAACTTCTTAAATGCCGTGGCCACCGATGTCATCCACCTGCACTCCCAGCGGCTGGACAGCTACCGTGGGGACTTCGAGAACTTTGTCAAGATCAAAGAAGAACGGCTGAAAAACCAACAGCGTGAATATGAGGCACAGCAGCAATACCGGGAGCATATCCAGGTCAGAGGGCAGAGTGGTTATAAGCGATGCAGCGGACGCTGATCCAACAGTGCCGTTATGAAATACGATAGGATATCTATGATGTGATATATTGCACATGAGAGGGGATACAGTATGCTGTTAGATACGATATGATTCGATATAAGCAAAGAACAGATCCTCAAAAAATAAGACTTTTTATCCTGGGCACCACACAGAAGTGGGACTGCCGCTTCTCAAGTGCTTCTCTCTATGTCAGAGGTGTCAAACTGGTTGGCCCACGAGCCGGATGCCTCAAGCACAGGCCACGCCCACCCCAGATCCATGAAGACAAAGGGAAAAAAAACCATTGCGATATATCACGTGACATCAAAGTGATGTGGCAAATTTGACGCCTGTGCTCTGTAGTCCATGTCAGTGATTGCCAACCAGTGGTTGCCGGGGACCACTGGTTGTCCGAGAGAAAATTTTGGTGGTCCGCAGAGAAATGTCACCCCCAAAGCAACCCCCCCAAAGGAATTAATCCAGGCTGCATGGGAACACAAGGCTGTGCCACCCACGTGGCCTATGGAAAAACAAGGCTTGCGTTGCTTGCATTGCGAACAACACTAAGTAGTGAGGGGAAGGGAAAGGACGGAGAGGGGAAACTTGCCCCACTCACCCCACGCGCTTCGCCTGGCCACTGGGCTGCTTCTTTCCACTTCTTTCTTCTTCTTTTGGCTGCATGCAAGGAAAGCAGCAAAAGTCTTTCTTTCTCTCCCCCAAACTCCGCCAGAAATGAGTCTTTGAGACCCTGCAAGGCCTCCTGCTCCAAGGGGCTGCGCCGGCAAAGACTCCTTTCTGGTGGAGTTTGGGGGAGAGAAAGAAAGACTTCTGCTGTTTTCTTTGCACACAGCCAAAAGCAGAAGCGGCAGAGACCCTGCGAAAATCCCCAAAAAAGTCTGCAGGAAAATTCCCCCATCCCGTTTTCCTACAGATCGATCTTTCTTTATTTGGGATCGCGGGATACCCTCTCTCTCTCTCCCCCGCTGAGAACAGAGCTGAAAAGCAAGTTAGTGAAGGAATGGCTACCTTGGAGGGTAGGAGGGACGTGTGTGTGTGTGTGTGTGTGTGTGTGTGTGTGTGTGTGTGAGAGAGAGAGAGAGAGAGAGAGCTCCGAGATGACCAGAGGGGGCAGTCTTGTGACTACTGCACCTCTGGAATATGGGGCCGACTTTCCCACCAACGTCAGCAAGCCACCGTCAGTCACAATTCATATTAGTGGTCCGCGGGATTTAAAATTATGAGTTTGGTGGTTCCTGAGGTCCAAAAGGTTGGCGATCCCTGGTCTATGTAACCACGAGAGCCAGCTGAATTAAATTAATTGCTATATTTTTCGGAGTATAAGATACACTTTGTCCCCCGCTAAAAGAGGGTGAAAATTTGGGTCCGTCTTATACACCGAATGTAGCCCTGCCCGCGAGGCCAAAAATGCAAGGCACAGAGGCAGCGATGGTCTGTGGCAATCCCTGCAGCCTGGAACAGCGGATTGGGGGTATTCCGGGAGGCCGATCCACTCGCCAGTCTGCTGCTCCTGCTGCATCAGGCTGCAATAATGTGCTGTAACTGACCTGGCTGTTTGCTATTTGCTGCAAGGACGTGTCCAGAGTTTGCAGCAGCAATCACATCCAGAAAGCACACTCAAGTAACTGATTCACCAGGATTCAATAACTTCCCTTTATATATAACACATGAAGCAAATATACAATACCAAAAGCAGGTTTTCCAACATGGTAGTACAATGGTACAATTACATGGTAATACAATTAGATGGTGATACATGGTAATACAAGCAAAACACATGCAGAGAAGGGGAGTTTAAGTTTTAGTTTCAGCACAGCATGCAACTTTAGTACAGAACAGTTGAGCTAAGCCACAACCAGGCTCCGTGCTGTCTCTTTCTTGCTCACACAGCAAATACTGTTTCAGTTTCCAAACAACCTTCAACTCTCACACACTGACAGGATGCTAGCCAGATGAATACCAATGGATGCTGGTAGGCAGAGGCAGAATTCCACACACACCCCTTATTTTCCTCCCTCAAAACTAAGATGCATCTTATACTCTGAAAAATAAAGTAAATGTATGTGCCGCCATTTTGTCCAGAGACTACTCTGGGCATTTTACAAACATTGAAATCTTATTCCTTTGTATCCCTCCTTCATCATTTTTACAAATAATTCTAGGTGGCCAACATATCCAACCCACCTTAGTATTTTCCCCACAACAACAACCCTGTGAGGTGAAGGACTGAGAGAGAGTGACTGCCTCAGAGTCACTCAGCTGACTTTCATGGCTAAGGCAGGATTTGAACTCACGGTCCCTTGCTTTCCAGCGTGTTCCCTTAACCACCAGATCAAGCTAACTCTCTTATCACAAATTAAGTACTGAAGATGGCGAAGAGTAATTTTGTAATTCTTTTTTTCATTCTGTTTCAGCTTTATTCGTATGTCTTCATTAGAACAGAGCAAAAGCTTAGAATTGTTCGTGTGCCCAGCAATAAGAACGTTCTAAATAATGTTTTTGAATATGATACCCGCATGCAGACAGAATATACCTTCTTCAGCCTCTACTGCATATCATCCTAATGCTTTGTTTGGCTACCAGAGAGGGACAGAATATCTGATTCATTTCTTATTGTGTTCTGTTGACTTCAGGGTGTCCAGTTTTAAAAACGCTTCTGTTCCAAACCTCTGTTATATCTGGGGTTAGGGATGTTGATTTATTGAGAAGTATTTCATGTTCTTGGGTGGGCTGCACCAAGGGAGGCTCATTCAATTTCATTGTACACATGTCGTGCGTTGACAATAAAGGTTTGAACTGAACTGCGGCACACGCAACATAAATAAACCAGTTTGGATCATGGGCTCAAACTTCATTTGCCAGGCTGTGTCCCTGCAGCAGCTGGTACGTCCTCTTGCATAAGTGAGACACCTCTGCTTTGCTCCCGCAGGTCTTTATTGATCGATTTCGCTATAACGCAAACAGGGCGTCGCAAGTTCAGAGCAAACTCAAACTGTTGGAGAAGCTGTGAGTATCCAAAAGAAAAGAAACATTCGGGTGGGTTGTCTAGGTGTTTTTGAGGATTGATCATTGCAGGATCTACAAGAGCTGGTGTAGAACAATTTCTACAATGGAGGTGCGTGCACTGCTCCTGGCATGCAGCATTAGTCTCAAAACGTATAAACGGAAGTTATATGTTGTACTAATTAGCGGTCATTATTTGGATGTACTGTATTTCTTGGTTAGGGGAAGATTGCTCCTTGACACACTTCAGCCCCCAGTTATCTCGCAATCATTGCGTTATCATCAGCACAGTAAACAATCTGTTCTCGATAGTATTAATACAAAGGTTTGTCTCTTTAAAGCAGGGCTCTCCAAACTTGGCTAAACTTTAAGGCCTGTGGACTTCAACTCCCAGAATTCCTCAGATAGCCATGCTGGCTGGAGAATTCTGGGAATTGAAGTCCACAAGTCTTAAAAGTTTAGCCAAGTTTGAAGATTCCTGCTTTAAACCTTACTGTAACTGACAAATATATTAACAGGATGTTGGTAGAACTAGGAAAGCATTAACTGCTTGGTTCAGTTTGAGGAGATCCTGATTTTAAGTTCCACCGGCCACTGTCAAAAGAATGCAAAATATTAAACAAAAAAGTTAGGAATTTTTCTAAGTCAAAAAAACTATAAATGGGCTGGTTTTAGCCCAATAATTTCTCTTATCTCTCCTTGTCTTGTCCCCACATTTAGGGGGTTTGGTTTTTATTTTTTTAAAGAAAATTCTAATCTCCCATAAAAGAATAGTTAAGAACAGTTCAGATGATATTGTTAAGTGATTTTCATACTAAACCAAGGGAAATTGGTGAACTCTTTTCTGTCTTTGAAATCTTTTACATTTACAAAACAGAATTAGGGGAAAAACTTGGAAAGGAAAATAAGCTTTCTTTTTTTTTTTAAAGAAAACCATGATCCAGTGAATCTGGTTATAGTAGTTCTTAAGGGCTCGGTCTGGAGAATATATCTGCTTTCAGGTGCCTGCTTAGTGATTGGATATTTGATACCTCTCTCTTATTGCAACAAGATTGATTGGTCTCTTTCTCTCAGGCCAAAACTGAAGCCAGTGGACAAAGAATCTGAAGTGATCATGAAGTAAGTGAATTTTGATCGGTACAAGAAAGTCCAATTTTCTAGCCCTTCATAGGAAAAGAAGGACAGACGTCGTCTCACTCACCTGTCTGCCTTCTCAGACTCCATACAGATAAATCCTCCTTTAGCAACCACTCCTTCAATGACAGTTGCAACAGCGCCGAATGAGTGATACTTAACAACCGGCTCTGAAAAGTCTGGCCATTGCAGTCATGTGATCGACATTTGGCTGGGGAATTCTGGGAGCTGAAGTCCATGCCTCTTCAAACGATAAGAGGTTGAGAAACACTGCCTCAGGGCAAATCTTGGCACCTAATTGGCAAGACAGAAATGATAACATTGGCCTGTCCTGTGTGGGTTTGGTAAGGAAGGGATTTGTGACTTGAATCAAGTTAGCAAGTCATTCTCCTAGCTTTTCTTCAGGCACCAGTGTCTGCTTTTCCAAACAAGGCATTGTATAGCTGCAGGACTTCGTAGCCACAACAAAATAGCAGTATTAAACACTCTAGACTAGAGCAGGGGTCTCCAACCTTGGCAAGTTTAAGACTTGTGAACTTCAATTCTCAGAGATCCTCAGCCAGCAAAAGCTGCCATGGTTGGAGACCCCAGCTCTAGACCATATCTCTAAATGATGTCTGCAATGCATACTTATTATTACATTAAAAACAACATTCTGTAAATGTAACTGCTATGTATACCTACCATAGTGTGGTAGGAAATTAACACCACGCTGATTGTCCTACTCTAATAGAAGCAATGAGGGCCCTTTTGGCTACTTCCATTTTTTGCTCATTCCCCTGGATATTTTTTTCTCCTCCCCCACCCCCCGAATAGGTTCCCAGATGGCTTTGAGAAGTTTTCTCCTCCCATCTTACAACTTGATGAAGTGGACTTTTGCTACGAGCCCAATAACTACATCTTTTGCTCCCTCTCTGTCTCTGCTGACCTGGACTCTCGCATCTGTGTGGTAAGATGAAATACTTGGCAAAAGGTTCATTACGTGAAAGCGATAAAAGCATTCACTATCACAAAAAAAAAAAAAAAATCCAGTCATTCGGCAATTGTTTTGTGTCAGTGGATAGACCAAGAAAAAAGAAATGTTACAAGTGCTTTTAACAGCAGGACCTAGTAAGAGCTAGGAGCAGGGGTAGGATTCTACCAGTTCACACCTATTCGCTAGAACCGGTTGTTAACATTCTAAGCAGTTCAGAGAACCGGTTGTTAGAAGAAATTACTGGGCTAATCCCATAAGGGAGGCAGGAAGGAAACATTCTGGTGTTGCTTACAGAAACTGCCTCTCGATTAACCCTTATTACATTCTTGGCAGGACAAGACTTCCTGTCTTAGGAACCTCCCTGGAGTTTTTTCCCCTCCTTTGCTGGTACTCTGCTTGTGTGGAGTGACCATTCAAAGTTAAAATGGAACTGAAAAAAATGACTTATGAACATTTTTCACACTTATGACTGTTGCAGCATCCCCACAGCCATAAGAGGCCAGGCGAGGAGATGCGTGCCTCGATGTGAGTGATATTGAGTTGGCCATGCCCAGCCAATAATATGACCACCAAGCCACGCCCACCAACTTAGCCACGCCCCACAGAACCGGTTGTTAAAAAATTTGAATCCCACCCCTGGCTAGGAGCAGTGGATAAAATGCAGTATTGAAGTCTGACTCTGCCCAATGCCAGGAGTTTGATCCTGACAAGGCTCAAGGTTGATTCAGCCTTCCATCCTTCCGAGATTGGTAAAATGAGGACTCAAGATTGTTGAGGTAAATATGCTGACTCTATAAACTGTCACGTTTGTTTGATTGATTGATTTCTATGACCGCAAACGACTCTGGGTGGCTCACAATTGTTTAAAGTGCTTGAATTTAAGTAGCCTATCCTAGTTTCTTTAACTGGCCAGTACATTTATCTTTACTTCAACTTAAGATGCACCTTTTCTGGCATAACTGCTGTACCTCGTTCGGGGGACGAGCGGTCTGCCACCTCCAAGTGGTGTCCCCTGGATGCGCGAAGCCATCAAACGCTGACCGTAACTGAGAGCAGACCCTCCGACGACAGGCCCACGCGACAGGCCGGCTGGAGTACTCAAATGCCGCATCAACATGATGGAAACGTTCACTACAAAACACACGTCCAATGCTACCGCGTTCGGGGGAACCGACGGGCGCAGGAGACCATTGGCCTGCGCCAAAAATCAACGAAATGGTCCACGCGGAAAGCACGGCCGTGTGAAAAAACGCAAGCGGGGAACAGAGGACTGCCAGACGCTCA
>NW_020769627.1:6234-17196 GCF_900518735.1 Pseudonaja textilis
ACGATGGTTAAGTGAGTTTGGTTTTGTTTTACGACATTTTTGCCATCATTGTTAAGTGAATCACCTCAATTGCTAAGTGAATCTGGCTTCCCCATTGGCTTTGCCAGTCAGAAGGTCACAAAAAGGGTTTACCTGATCCCTGGGATATTGCAACCATCATAAATACAAGTCAGTTGCCGAATGTCCGAATTTTGATCATGTGACTCTGGGGATGCTATGGTGGTCGTAAGTGTGAGAAAAGGTCATAAGCCCCCTTTTTTTTCACTGCCACTGTCACTTCAAATGGCCGTTAAATGAACCGTCGTAAGTTGAGGGCTTCCTGTAATAAAATTTGGCCAGGGTATTCTTCCGTTCTCAGTCTTCCTTGCTGGAACAATGGTTTAACGGTGCTACTGGGCTGCTGGTGAATTGCTCTCTCTCTCTTTCTCTCGCTCTCTTCCTGACTTTGGCAGATGCCGGCGTGGGTAGCCGGCTCCTTGCCGGTTGCACCACAGGGGCGATGGCGGTGATGGTGGCCCAGCCCACGGACGTGGTCAAAGTGCGATTCCAGGCCCAGATCCGGACAGATGCTGGCCGGCGCTACCAAGGCACTTTACATGCCTACAAAACCATTGCCAAGGAAGAAGGGGTCCGGGGCTTGTGGAAAGGTGAGCGAGGGGCAAAGACCAGGACCTTCCCCCGTCCTTATGCCAGGGACTCCTACCCCAATCTTGTGTAAGCCATCTCCATTTGGGGCTCAAATTGTTCTGAGCAAAGCTTCCCGAGACCGTAATTAATCACATCTTTAGTCCAAACGACTCTTGTTTTATTTCAACGCTGGGAATTATGTTCATTCCCAGCCCGTAATGAGTCCCAAATAGTTCCTCGAGATAAGCACCTACCTTTCTCACCTTTGAATGGCTGCCAATAACTAAAGTGCCAAATTAACTGGAAAGAGCCAACCGAAGTGCAAAGTCCACACAGAGCTTCAAGGTTTAATCCGAACAGAGTGAACAGCGTTGCTTCCTGCAAAGGCTCCTGTCCCTTTGCTCCTCCTTTATGTCCTACGGGAGGGCCCAATCAACTCCCAGCCTTACTCCCGAGTCACCGCTTATGTCTTAACTGTTCTTGCCTTCTGGCAGCTCTGAGCAAGCGCGCCCTGGGAACAGGCTCCCGCTGTTCCTCTGCCTCACTGCTGTCAGATTCTAGAGGTTCCAGAGGCAGCACATAACTCCCAGATGGCTCTGGCCCCATCCCTGCATCGGATGCGACACCCTCCTCCAAGTGGCCTCAGTGACCCTCTAAAAGGATGCAAATGACCAGCTGTCTGCAAGGAATATCAATCCTTCCCTTCCCCACCGTACAGTCAGAGATGAAGAAGCTTCTTGGATGAGAAGCGAAATGTCTTCAGAAGAAAAAAAAAACAGAAAAACCCACTTGCCTCCTGAAAAGAAAAGAAAAAAAAACCACTTTTGGGACAATTGTGACCTGAATGATGGGGAAATCTCTACAGACTTTGAGCCATTGACCGAACACTCTGCACATGGCCTGTTGAATCTCTGCAAGGAAGGATGCCGCCTTCCTCTTTTTTCACAACCTCTGTCATGCCCTTGTTGGAGTCCGATTCTGACGGGGAGATTGAGCAGCTAACAGGGAGTGGGAGTGTGGCTCTGGTGGCTGTGGAAGAAACGGGGGAAGGGCGCAGTCTGGCTGGGCATTCAGAGGAAGACCCAGGTCCATCCACTCTTCATCCTAGGGCACAAAGGAAGGAACGGAGAAGGGAGCAACATGGCTTACGGGAGAGGAAAAGGCCCTGATCCCTTTCATTAGTTGCAACTGGGAGAACAGGATATAAGCGGGGCGTTTGCACACAGCTCCTGGCTGGAAGCAAAGCGTGCATTATCTTTGTCGAGGCTTATCTGGGTTTTGGCGTCCTCCCAACTGTGGGTGCTGCGTTATCCTTTGAAAGTCTGCAATTTATTATCCTGGCCTGTCGTGTTAATGACTTCAATGTAGTTTGTGTTGGGTTTTTTTTAAATTTCTAATTATCTTTACTTTGGGTTCGGACTGCATTTCTTTCCTTCGTAGACTGTTTTTGGAAGAGTTTGTTATCCAACCGAGGATAATTGGACATTGAGGCCCAAGTTAGAGGCATTAAAGGGAATTTATTCTACTTTTGTGACTTTGTTATTTTTGTGTCACGCCCCTTTGGGTCATCACAATCCCTTTTATTTTTTTCCCTCTCGCACAATTAGGGACGCTGCCCAACGTATCCCGAAACGCCATTGTGAATTGTGCCGAACTGGTGACCTACGACATCATCAAAGATTCCCTCCTCAAATCCCGTCTCATGACAGGTGAGAAAGGTAGACTGCACTGAGCTGGCGCTGTGGTGCTCTTTTCGTGGGAATGCGGCTGGAAAGGACGGGGTGTGTGTGCATGTGCACAGGTAGTCCTCGATCTACAGCCGTTCATTCAGCGCCCGTTGGAAGTTAGAACGGCACCGGAAAAACGGACGTCCAACGGGTCCTCGCACTTGTGACCATGGTCGCGCTTCCCGGGGGGAGTCACATGATCAAAATTCAGCCGCTTGGCAAGTGGCTCGTATATATGACGGTCGCAGTGTCCCTGTGGTTTTGGGACCTCCTGAACAGCGACGGGGAAGTCAGATTCACCGAATAACCTTTTAAACTAATTTTACCACGGCAGGGATTTGGCTTAACGACAGGGGTGGGGGCAAAAAAGGTCCTAAAAATGTAGCGAAACTCACTTAGCGACGGAAATCCAGCGCATCGGGAGGGCCGTTTATATCCCAGCCATGTGCTCCGGACCTCTTTGTGTCCCTTCCTGCAGATGACATCCCCTGCCACTTCCTCTCCGCCTTCGGGGCTGGCTTCTGCACCACCGTCATAGCCTCTCCGGTTGACGTGGTGAAAACCAGGTACATGAATTCTCCACCCGGCCAGTACAGGAACGCTGGGGGATGCGCCCTCAGGATGCTCCGGGATGAAGGACCTCTGGCTTTCTACAAGGGGTGAGTCAGCCGCCTTCTCGGGGCTTTGAACTCAGCAAGAGTTCCCCATTCTTTGCTCTGGATGTTATCCAAGTTCTATTTAAGACTAGCTCGACACCCGTGTGCTTTGCTACGAAACTATGTGGTTGGGCTGAGTTTTTGGGGAGGAAAATAAGGGAGGAAAAAATTCTGCCTCTGCCTACCAGCCTCCATGGGTATCCATCTGGCTAGCGTCCTGTCAGTGTGTGAGAGAGTTGAGGGCTGTTTGGAAACTGAAGCAGTATTTGCTGTGTGAGCAAGAAGGAGACAGCAAGGAGCCTGGGCGTGGCTTAGCTCAACTGTTCTGTACTAAAGCTGCTTGGTGCTGTGAAACTAAAACGGAAACTCTTCTCTGCTTGTGTTTTGCATTAGGAGCAGATTTCCTTTCAGATGGGGAGGGGGAGTAGAACTCCTTAGCATCAGAGCGTGTTAATAATAATAATAATATAGGAAATACTCTAAATGCTCTGATGGTCGTTTCGAAAAATCCTTTCTTAGTGAGCATCTAGAGGAACCTACGGCCCAAATTTCAAGTTTGTAAGCTTTATGGTTCTGGAGACTTTGTGATGATGCGTGAGGGGTATTTTGCTTATATATATTCATCAAATTAATTGCCACCACATACATACATACATACATACATACATACATATATACATACATATATATATGTGGTGGCAGTTAATTTGATGAATTTGGCAGGAATCTCTCTATTCCATTTTTAAATTTTATTTCCCAGAACATGGTTAAAATGGGAGAGAAATTGGCTGGCTGGGGGATTCTGGGAGTTGAAATCCACCCATCGTCTTAAATCATCGTACTCATTTCCCTGAGCAAATATTTTTCCTTTTTTTTTTCCCCTCCTCCCACGTAGCTTTACACCTTCCTTCCTTCGGCTGGGATCCTGGAACGTGGTGATGTTTGTGACTTACGAACAGCTGAAGCGAGCACTGATGGCCGCTCGGGCATCGTGGGAGACGCCATCCTGAGCCGACCGTCGAGGCACAGTTTAGACTTTTGCTCACATCCTATCAGTCCGTTTTCCTCCGTTTTCTGCTCGTTTCTAAAAACTCCGTGGATTTCCCTGTTTTAAAATGTTAGAACGGTTTTAATTTTTACACGTCTCGGCTTGGCTAGAGCTGCTTGTTCAGGATCTGCAGATATTCCTCCTGTCTTTTTTCTTTTTAATTTATCTTTGCTGGACCACAGTCCAATCCTCCATTTTTAACTCCTGCTATTTGGAAGAGGATCTTTTTTTTTTTAAAACACGCTGGAGTATTGAGTACCGCTTATCTTACACAACGTTACCTGAAGTCTGTCTTACTTCCCTCCTAACCTGCTTGCACACCCCTCTTAAACACAAAGGGGATGAATTTTATTCCACTGTCTTGCACTCTCGACTTCAAGCCGTCCTAAAAGGCCACCCCATTAATTGTAAATTTAATGTTCCCCTTTTTGCCAAATTGTGAAAGAAGCAACTTTCCCGAGCCGGCTGGAATCCTAGGTGTATTTTTTTTTTTTTAAATGGCAACCTTCTCCAAATTGCTGGCATTTAGGGGAAGGGGCTGCAGTGGGTTCGAGACCCTCTCCTGCTTGGCTTGTAAGCACCTTGCTCGCATTACAAAGCCCGAGAATTTGCTGAGAAGCTCGAATCCAGATTTTCCCCACGTTTAAAAACTATCGTCCTTTGGCTGCAAATTTGGGGAAGAAAGAAAAACGGCACTTAAAAAAAAGCTTCTTTTTTTTCCGTTGGGCGAGCCTGCTGTGAAATTATTTATGATGTTGCGTTGATTTTTTTTAAAACAAAAGAAAAAAAAAATACGCACGCTACGAATGTCAAATCTTTTTCTTTTCTTTTTTTTAAAAATAAAGCTCAAGCAGAAAAGCATCTGGTTTTGTTGTCCGTCATCGTCTCTTAGAGCGGAAGCCAATCTGGGTTTTGTGTGTGTGTGTGTGACACAATTTTGTTCCTTGTTGTGAGCTTTCTTGTGGCGTCTGTGAGGTAAAGAGATGGTTTCATGGCCTTGGCCAAGTTTGCAAGATGTGGCTGCTGCAGGTAGTCCTCAACTTACAACCCTAGTGGAGCCTTTTGCCGTTAAGCGAGGCCTTTGCTAAGTGAGTTTTTGCCCTGTTTTATAACTTACTAGCTGATAACCGGGCGTTGCCCAGGTATTTATCATTTATCCTAATCCTGTATTAGACAGGAAAAGCCTCTGTTTCGGCAATCCGGAATAACACAATTTCTAATGTTGGGTTTTCCCCCGTTACCAGAGAGATTCCCCTTGTGGAGTAATGTGAAGCCGTTACCATGGCAACTCCACAGCGCTGTACAGTAGAAGCCGTTTTAAGGCAGTACGGTAGAAGCCATTCGAAGGCACAACAGGCTGTATCTTAAGAACACACCCACCCACGAGGGGTGTTAAGAGGTGTCTTACCCCCGTAGTATTTGTTTCCAAGAGGGTAAGTAATCTGCATACCAAGTTTATATATATATGTATGAATGTATGTAAAAATAATATTTATTTATTTATTTATTTAATAATATTTATTTATTATAAAAATAATACATAAAGAAGAAGATAGAAGAAAAGGTAGAGGAGGAGGAAGGAAGAGAGAAGGAGGAGGAGGAGGAGAAGAAAGAAGAAAGGGGGGGAGGAGGAAGGGGAGGGGGAGGAAGAGAAGAAGAAGAGGAAGGGGAGGAGGAAGAGGAGGAAATCTTGCAGGAGTTGTTAAGGGAATCCCTGCAGTGGTTAATAATGTGGTTGTTAAGTAAATCCGGCTTCCCTGTTGACTTTACTCATCAGAAGGTCATAAACGTGGATCACATGACCCCCTGGGACGCCCCAACCATCATAAGTACATGCCAGTTGCCAAGCGTCTGGATTTCGATCACGTGACCATGGGGGGGGGGAAACGCTACAACGGTCACAAGTGTAAAAAGCGGTCATAAGTTTGCTTTTTCGGCGCTGTTGGTCACTTGGGAGCAGTCACTCGACAAACGGGTGGCTAAGTCTGTAGTTGGGACACCTGGGAGAAAGCGATTGGTAGGCAGCCTTCCTGCCTGTATCTGGAAAATGGCACTGGGAGTGAGCTGGTCTAAAAGGAAATTTTGTCCTTCGTTGGGTTGGGGTTTTTTTGCGGGGGTGGGGGAAGCACAAACACATTCACAAGTACCACATTCTTGGGACTCTGGCCTATAAAATTAGACCGTCTTGCTAACACTGCAGGAGAACGTGTGTGTGTGTGTGTGTGTGTGTGTGTGTGTGTGTCTTCTACGCCCCCTTTTGAGGTCCTTTCAAAGTCACCCTGGGAATTGGAGCATCTGACAAAGTCAAGTCAGAATCAAAACAGAGCTGGAAGGGACCTTAGAGGTCTTCTAGTCCAGCCCGCTGCTGAAGCAGGAAACCATATGCCATTTTAAGGCAGGGGGGCAGTGCTGTCTCTTCTTAAGAACCTCCAGTGATGAAACAGCCACAACTGTAATGGTCGCAAGCTGTAATTCTCCTCACGGTTAGGAAATTCCTCCTTAATTCCAGGTTGCTTCTCTTCTTGATGAGTTTCCATCCGTTGCTTCTTGTCCTGCCTCTTCTGGGGCTTTGGAGAATAGCTTGACTGCCTCTTCTTTGGGGGCAGCCCCTCAAGTACTGAGATATTGCTGTCATGTCCTCCCTGGTCCTTCTTGTCATTAAACGAGACCTACCCTATATAACAGGATACCGGAAGAGGACCTCCAAGGTCATCTACTCCAACCCCCTGCTGCTCAAGAAGGAGATAATCATTTCAGACAGGCGACTGTCCAGTCTCTTCTTAAAAAAAAAAAACCCCAGTGATGGAACAGCCGCGACTTTGGGTGGCAAGTTGTTCCACGGGTTAATGGTCCTGACAGGAAATTTCTCTTTCATGAGCTGTGGTGGTGCAGCGGTTAGAATACAGTACTCCGACTGCTACTTCCGGCTGCTGGCTGCAGTTCAGCAGTTCGAATCTCACCAGGCTCAAGGTTGACTCGGCCTTCCGTCCCTCTGAGGTGGGTAAAATGAGGACCCAGATTGTTGGGGGGCAAGAGGCTGACTCTGTAAACCGCTCAGAGTAGGCCTTAAAGCACTGCAAAGCGGTATATTAGTCTAAGGGCTGTTGCTACTCCTTCCTTCCCTCCCTCCCTCCTTCCTTCCTTTTTTCCTCATTCTTCTTCCTTCCTTCCTTCCTCATTCTTCTTCCCTTCCTCTTCCCCATTCTCTTTCCTTCTTTCCTTTCTTCCTACTTTCTTCTTCCCCCATTCTCCTTCCTTCCTTCCTTCCTTCCTTCCTTCCTCCTTTCCCTCCATTCTCCTTCCTTCCTTCTTTCCTTTTCCCATTCTTCTTCCTTCTTTCCTTTCTTCCTCTTCCCCATTCTTCTTCCTTCTTCCCCATTCTCCTTCCTTCCTTTCTCTTCCCCCATTCCCCTCCTTCCCTTCCTTCCTTCCATGTTGGCACAGTGGTTGAGAATGTAGTATAACAGGCTAACTCTGTCCACTGTCAACAGTTCGATCCTGGCTCCAGGTTGACTCAGCTTTCCGTCCTTCCAAGGTGGGTAAAATGAGGACCCAGATTGTTGGGGGGGCAGAGGCTGACTCTTAAGAGGGGGCTGGAAAGCACTATGAAGCGGTATATAAGTCTAAGGGCTATTTTTATTGCTATTAATTCCAGGTTGCTTCTCTCCACGGTTACTTTCCATCCTTCGCTTCTTGTCCTGCCTTCAAGTGTTTTGGAGAATAGATGGACCCTTCTTCTTCTTTGCAAAAAATGATAAATATGTTTTGTGTTCTTTTTTTAAACTGTAAAACTTTCGTAAAATTTATTTTTTTTTAAAAAAAGAAAGGAAACATTTTAATTTATTTCCAAAAATGAGGTGTGTGTGTGTGGGGGGGGAGAGCATCTGGGGGTCCCCCGGCGATGGTCTTCACATCAGGAGGGCCTCCCGCACCAGCGACTTCTTGGCCGGGGTCAGCCTGGCTGGGAAGACAATGTCGAAGTACATGTAGAGGTCTCCCTTGCTGGTGGGGTCTTGGGGAAGGGGCATCCCCTCGTGGGGAACCACTTTGAAGTACTTTGGGCTGTAAAAAGGAAGAAGGAGAGCGTTGTAGCTTGGCAGCTGCCAGCCCCTCCAGCAGGTGAATCAGAGGAGGAGGAGGAGGAGGAGGAGTCAGCATCAGGGCACCCGAGGGGTCCGAGGGGGAAGAGGGGATGGAGCTGGCAGAGACAGAGAAACAGAGGCAAAGCCTGGGCCGTCTGTCAGCCCTCAGATGGAGAGTCAACAGCCCCCAGGTCTGGAGGGGGCTGTTGAGGAAGAGGAGGAACAGCTGGGTCCAGTGCCTGACACACAGAAGGCAAAGGAGAGGAGAGCAGTGGAAATCTATGGGCCGGTCCTTGGGACGGGAGCTTCGAGGGGGAATAGAACTGGCAGAGAGAGACACAGAGAGAGGGAGAGGGAGAGAGGGAGGGGGAGGGAAGGAGAGAGAGGGGGGAAGCCTGGGCCATCCCTCAGCCCTCAGATGGGGAGTCAACAGCCCCCAGGTCTGGAGGTGGCTGTTGAGGAAGAGGAGGAACAGTTGGACCTAGTGCCAGTGGCTGCACAGAAGGTAGAGGAGAGGAGAGCAGGGGAAATCTATGGGCTGGTCCTTGGGACAGGGAGTCCGAGAGAGAATGGAACTGGCAGAGATAGAGAGAGGGAGGGAGAGGGAGGGAGAGAGGGAGAGAGGGAGGGAGGGAGGGAGTGGCGAAGCCTGGGCCATCCATTAGCCCTCAGGTGGAGAGTCAACAGCCCCCAGGTCTGGAGGTGGCTGATGCAGAAGAGGAGAAACAGTCGGGTCCAGTGCCTGATGCACAGAAGGCAGAGGAGAGGAGAGCAGTGGAAATCTATGGGCCGGTCCTTGGGACGGGAGCTTTGAGGGGGAATAGAACTGGCAGAGAGACAGAGAGAGACAGAGAGAGAGAGACAGAGAGAGAGGGAGAGGGAGAGAGGGGAGGGAGGGAGGGGGAGGGAAGGAGAGAGAGGGGGGAAGCCTGTGCCATCCATCAGCCCTCAGGTGGAGAGTCAACAGTCCCCAGGTCTGGAGGTGGCTGTTGAGGAAGAGGAGGAACAGCCTGGACCCAGTGCCTGATGCACAGAAGGCAGAGGAGAGGAGAGCAGTGGAAATCTATGGGCCGGTCCTTGGGACGGAAGAGCCATCGCTCTTCCCACACTAGCTCTGGGGATACAAGGCAGAGGGCGGAGATGAATAGATGTGGCAGACAACTCGGTTCTTCTGGGCAGGGCAACCAAAGAAGACCCAGTCGATCAACTGGGACTCAACGGGAGGCAGAGAAGAGAGGAGGTTGGCGGGGCCAGTCAGAGGGGGAATTTTCCGGTTCTCCGAACCACTTCAAATTTCCGCTACCAGTTCGTGAGAACCAGTCAGAACCAGCTGAATCCCACCTCTGGTCTGAACGCAGCCAGGGAGGGTGTTACCTGTCAGCTCCCCAGCCCCCCCCCTCCCTCCAAGACAGCACTTACTGGACAATATCGTTGATGGGGATGTTCAACAGCCTCTCGTCCAGCATCCTCACATCCACCGTGCAGCCGATCAGGGCCTGGGGGAGCAAAGGAGAGGGGCCGGCCGATGAGATTTGCCCTCCGAGAAGGACATGTTACTAGGGGATGGGGATGGCAGAGAGGAGGAAGAGGAGGAGGTGAAAGAGGAAGAGGAGAAGATAGAGGAGGGAGAGGAGGAGGTGAAAGGAGGAGGAGGAGGAGGAGGAGGAGGAGGAGGAGGAGGAGGGGGAGAGAGAGGAAAAGGAGAAGAAAGGAGAAGGAGAAGAAAGGAGGAAGAGGAAGGAAAGGAGAAGAAGGAAGAGAAGAAGGAAGAGAAGGAGGAGGAGGAGGAATCCTTGGTGCTCTTCTGACAGACCTTTCATTACCCAACTAGGTGATCTCATCAGTGCTACAAAGGGGTGGGGGTCTGTAGACTGAAGGAAGGAGAAGAAGAGGAGGAACTCCATTTCAGCAGTGATGAAGACCCCCGTGGGAGAGTGTAGGACTTCCTGCCTAAGCAGGGGGGCTGGACTAGAAGACCTCCAAGGTCCCTTCCAACTCTGTTATTCTACTCCGGGTCACTCGCATTCTTGGAAGGATTCCTGATTGCGAACCTGCTCTGGACTGTGACCTACAGCTGAAGGGCCACACTGGGGACCACTCCCCATGGGGAAGGCGTACGTGTTTGTGTGAGTGTCAGCGACAGCAACCTTCCGCCTCCCCAAGGCCTAGTCTTGGCGTTACCTTTCCCAGAGGGATGCTGGCCACGTAGATCAGGTTGTCCCCTTCCCTTTTAAACCTGGGGTGGAGTTTCTCCTTCACAATGAAGATAATATCTGCAGGGATAATGTTGGGTCCCTAAAAGGAGAAACCAGAAGGCGTTTAAATAAGAGCTAGCGGTGTCCGGTGGCAGCCAAAAAAGCTAATCTTAAATTGCATTCACAGAGGGATACAGTCAAGATCGAGGGAGGTACTAATACCATTCTATAAAGCCTTAGTAAGACCACACCTAGAGTACTGCATCCAGTTTTGGTCACCACATTATAAAAAAAGATGTTGAGACTCTAGAAAAAGGGCAGAGAAGAGAAACCAGGATGATGAGGGGACTGGAGACCGAAACCTACGATGGACGGTTGCAGGAACTGGGCCTGGCTAGTCTAGGGAAGAGAAGGACCAGGGGAGACAGGAGAGCATCTTCCAATATTTGAGGAGGGGCTGCCACAGAGAGGAGGAAGGGGTCAAGCTATTTTCCAAAGCAAAAGAAAAAAAAAAAAGAAAGAAAGAAAGAAAGAAAGAAAGAAAGAAAGAAAGAAAGAAAGAAAGAAAGAAAGATGCGAGAAAGGAAAGAAAGAAGGAAAAAATGAAAGAAAGAAGGAAGGAAGGAA
>NW_020769627.1:55406-66798 GCF_900518735.1 Pseudonaja textilis
AGGGTCTTCTCTGCCTTGGACTCCCGCACCCAGAAGGCTGGGACTAGGGAACCCAAAGACCCCTAAGGTAAGCCCACGCAGTTAAAAGGTTGCCCGCCCCACCCTCAGAGACCCCACTCCAATTTTTCCCTCAGGGATCTCCCGGTGGTCTCCCTTCCCCGCCAACGCCGCAGGGCGTGGCCGGCGCCGTCGTGGGCGTGGCCTCCCCACCTCAAGACCTGGTCCCAGTCGCTCTGAATCCGCAGCACCGGCGCCTGCGCCATCTTCGCCTCAGCCCTGACCCGGAAGCCGTAGGCCGGGGACCCTCCCCCGGAAGGCCCGGGCATCGCCCACCACGGCAGCAGTTTGGCGGGCGGCGAGGCGCTTGCAAGGGAGACCTGAGGCGGCGGTTGGAGGCGCTCGCGGAGGTGGGCGGGGTTTCGGAGGGCGGGCGGGGCGGCCCGGCTTGGCCTACCTGGCAGGGCTGGCCGTGAGGAGACCGACGGAGCCCAGTCGCCTCCTCACCCCCAACCCTGCGAGGTAAGCTTGTCCGGGGGCGGGGGCGTGGAGGGGGCTCCTAAGAGGGAAAAAAAAATGAGGTAGTTTGGGGATCTTAAGTGGGCACCTAGGGCCCCCTTTGTGACCTTGGGACTTCAACTCCCAGAATCCCTGCTTCCTCCATTGACTTCGCTTGTTGGCAGCCATGACGGCCCAGGAATTCTGGGAGTTGAAGTCCACAAGCGAGTAGAAAAGGCCATAGATAACTGGCTGAGGGATTCTGGGAGTTGAAGTCCACAGGTCATAAAGGAGTCATGGTTACTAGCTGAGGAATTATGGGAGTGGGAGTCCATAGGTAGTAAGTAAAGGGCCCCATAGATATTGGATGAAGAATTCTGGGAGTTGAAGTCCACAGAGGTCATAAAGGCAAGAGTTAATGGCTGAGGAATTCTGGGAATTGAAGTCCACAGAGAGTTAAAAAAGGCCATAGATATTAGATGAAAAATTCTGGGAGTTGGTCCATAGGTCACGAAGGCGACATAGCTAACTGGCTGAGGAATTATGGGAGTTGAAGTCCACAGGTCATAAAGGAGTCGTGGTTACTAGCTGAGGAATTATGGGAGTGGGAGTCCATAGGTAGTAAGTAAAGGGGCCCATAGATATTGGATGAAGAATTCTGGGAGTTGAAGTCCACAGAGGTCATAAAGGCAAGAGTTAATGGCTGAGGAATTCTGGGAGTTGAAGTCCACAGAGAGTTAAAAAAGGCCATAGATATTGGATGAAAAATTCTGGGAGTTGGTCCACAGGTCACGAAGGCGACATAGCTAACTGGCTGAGGAATTATGGGAGTTGAAGTCCACAGGTAGTCCAAAAGGCTATAGATATTGTGTTGAAAGGCTGCAAAAATGCCTTTCTTCTGAGAGCTCGATTTTCCTGCTGGGAGAACTCTGGTTTAAAGACAGAGACAACTGCTTGGAAGCGGGTTCCTTTTATTTTTCAGGAAGGTGAGAGATAGCAAGAAGGCTGCGTTCCTGGGGCTAGCCATCTTTGTATAATAAACCCCTGATTTTTATACCTTTTTCTCCTTTTGTGTGTGAGTGCTTGTGTTTGTATTTCTTAATGTTTTAAATCCTGTCGGGGGTTGTCTTCATTTCCACCGGAGGGTAAACTCCACGGGGTGGTTTGATTGGATTATCAGTTTCATCCTAATGTTTTCTTATATTTGTTTGGTGGCAATCTCCTGTCTGCTATGGAATTTATTTCGTGTCTTTTGTGTATTTGTTTTGCTGATTTGGCATGGCCTGTTGTTTCTTTTTCTTGTTTCCCTAGCTTTCTTAATTACTTGGCTTTTTGCCTAGGGGGCTTCTTTCAATACCTTTTATTAAATCTCTTTTCCTATGCAAGTTTGTTTTATGGCTGGCCTGATGTTCCCTTTGGGCTTTTCCTGCTTGGGTGTCACCACTGTCCTCATGAAGTTCCCTTTCCACAATTGGATGAGGAATTCTGGGAGTTGAAGTCCACAGGAAATCCATTCCACCCCTCAAGGGTGTTGTTCACTTCTCATCCAAGGAGCTTCTTCAGCTCTGGAAGTGCTTCCAGAGTGCTTCACCTCCAAGTAGCCTCAACGCCCCTCTAAAAGGATGCAAATGACCAGCCCTCTGCAAGGAATACAAATCCTTCCCTTCCCTACCATCCAGAGCTGAAGAAGCTTCTTGGATGAGAAGCGAAATGTCTTCCAAAGGAAAAAAAATCCAGAAAGTCCAGTTGTCTTTTTTTTTTTTTAAAGCACCTTTGGGACAGTTAAGTGTTGGGTTAGGGGGTTACAGTCTCACTTGGCCTGAGTAGCTTCACACTGGTGTGGAGACCACAAGGATATTTTTTTTCGTTGTTAAGTATCTGGGTCTCCTTTCCCCAGATCTGCCAGGATGTCTGGCCACAACTGGAGCCAGAAGACGCAAGCAAGGACGGAGGAAGAGGAGGAGGAGGAGGAAGACCCCTTGGACCAGATGATCCAGCGTACCGGCTGTGCCTCTTTCCACTACGCTGTGATGGAGTGCATGGCGGAACACCAGGACTGGCGCAAGTGCCAGGAGCAAGTGCAGAGTTTTCGGTCCTGCATGGCGGAACATCAGAAGCAGCGAGCGGAAGAGGGGAAGAGGAGGCAGAAACTGCACCAGGCTGCCAGCTGACCGAAAGGGAGGCAGGGGAATGAATTGCCTGCTGGACTCCCCAAACTTCAGAACCACCCAAACCCAGCAGGGCTGGCGCTTGGATGAAGCCGCCGCCGGTTCATCCGTTCAGAAAGAGCTAAATTTTGTAGACAAAAAGATGTTTATTCTGTCAGACCCGTTTAATACAAAAATGGAGTGGCGGTTTTTTTTTTTGCTTTTAATAGGAAAAAATGCGCCATGCTCTTGTCAGAATCTGATTCGGAGCGGGAGGTCGAACAGCGGACAGGGAGCGGGAGCGTGGTTCCGTTGGCTGTGGAGGAAACTGGGGAAAGGCAGGGGAGAGGTAGAACAAGGGAGAGAGAATTAAGACGAAGGACCAGGCATGATATTCCTCTCTGAAAAAAAAAAAAAACCGGGGCCGGCCAAGAGACCCCGCGCCGCGAGCCAAGAAATCGCACACACAACACCAACGCTACACACCCTTCCTTTCCAGCCGGTCACATGTGGATCAGCTCCAGAGCTGGGCAGCCGCTTCCCTGGGGGCGGGGCCGAGGCCACCGCCTGGGGAGCGCTTGCTGCTTTCCCTCGCCAGGGCCAGGTGGTGGCGTGTTGCACGGAGAGACGGCTGGTCCGTGGCTGTCCAGCTCCCTTTTCCTGCCGCTCAGTGGCCTCCGCTCGCACCGCCCGGGCTCCGCTCAAGTATCCGGCGTTGCTACCGCCGGCGTGGCTCCAGTCCCGCGTTGCCTCGGGAAGGGAAAGGCAAAACCGGGAGCTGCTGCGCCTGAGCCTCCGGCGCCGCTGCTGCTGTTGCAAAGCGCCGTGGCGGCTCTTCCTTTTTGCCTTTCCCTTCCTGAGGCAACGCGGGACTGGAGCCGCACCGGCGGTAGCAACTCCTGACTCGGGGCCTCCGAGGGGAGGGGAAGGAGGAGAAGTAGTGGGGGAAAGGGGGGGGGCGATTCCCCAAAAAATCGGAATTCTGATTTTAATCGGAAGAATATTGTGTCTGAAGAACCCACCTAGGGTTCTTCCTAGGGAGGAACAGAGAAGAGAGCAGTGTGGGCTTATGGGGGAGGAAAGGGCCCTGATCCCCTTCATTACCTGCAGCCTTTAAAAAGGGAGATTGCACACAGCAACCGGTGGGAAGCAAATCGTGTATTATCCTGTTTTGTCGAGGCTTATCTGGCGTCTTCCCAACTGCGTTTTGCTGACCTTTCAAGCCTGCAACTTCCTTCTCCTGCCCTGTCCAGTTAATTACCGCAGCGTGGTTGGTGTGGATTTTTAGTTTAACAGTTTGTATGTGTTTTCGGGCGGAATTTCCTCCAATTAAAGGCTGTTCCTGGGAGTTTTTCTCCAGCCGAAGGTCACCTGGACATTGGGGGCAAAGTTGGAGATAATAAAAGGACTCTTCTTGCTTATTTTGACTGTGTTGCCTTTGTGCCACGCCCTTTCGGGTCATCACAAAAGGTGAATGCCTCCTGCCAGGATAAACGGAGTGTGTTCTTTTTTCTTTGTGGGTGGTGTTCATTTGAAGTATCGGCAACGTTTTCCCGATCTGGGGAAAAATCTCGGGGTGAAAAAAGCAAGGATCGAGCATTGCTGATTTTCACTTATGGGGGTGTGGGGTCAAAGGTATTTAACATAGCCCTTAGACTTATATATCGCTTTCCAGTGCTTCACAGCCCTCTCTAAGCAGTTTACAGAGTCAGCCCACAATCTGGGTCCTCATTTTACCCACCTCGAAAGGACGGAAGGCTGAGTCAACCTTTGAGCCTGGTGGGATTTGAAGTGCCAAATTGCAGGCAGCCGGCAGAAGTAGCCTGCAGAACTGTCCTGTAATAACCACAGAGTTGGGACCTTGAGTGGAGCTCTTGCCTCGCTATCAGCAGGCGGTGAGTTCAATCCTAGGTAGAAGCAGGTATTTTTCTCTCTCTCTCTCTGGGCACAATGAGAATCTTATCTGCTGAATATTACTCTGCATTGGCAACAGGAAGGGCATCCGGCCAGTAAAGACTCAGCCGTATTCAGCTGCCCAGGCTCCACCCCGCAAGGGATTATGGGGTCATTAAAAGGAGATGATGATGATGAAGAGTTGGGACCTTGGAGGTCTTCTAGTCCGACCCTCCGCTCAAGCAGGAGACCCGAAAAACAGACGAATGGTTTTTCAATTATTTTTTTTCTTAAAAGCCTCCGATGTTGGGAGCACCCAGAGCTTCTGAGGCAAACTGATCAGTGGGTCTTACTGTCACAAAATTCCTTCTTTGTTCTAGGTTGCTTCTCTCCTTGATGAGTTTCCATCTGTTGCTTCTTGTCCTGCTTCTTCAGGGGCTTTGGAGAATAGCTTGACTGCCTCTTCTTTGGGGCAGCCCCTCAAATATTGGAAGTCCCCTATCAAAGCTGTCTGGGGCATTCTGGGAGTTGAAGTCCTCCAGGCTTCAAGTTGCCAAGCTTGGAGACCCCTGTGCTATTATGTCACCCCTGGTCCTTTTCTCTTTTGTTACACTAGATTTTCCAACAAGCCGCCTTTGCGCGATTTTCATGTTTTACAGTAATAACAAAATTTTATTGATTTGATTTCATTCCCGTCGATAAAAGCCGCCCCATTTCCAACAGCCTTGCCTTTTTCATGGACGAGGGTCGTGGAAAAGGAGCCTGGCAAGAAATGATCTCGCCTCATTTGCCGCGAGGGAAGGGGAATCATTCGGCGTCTTGTGCTGTACCAAGAACTGGGCAGACATAATCACTTTCAGGGGACAAGACGCCACAACGTTAAAAAGGTTTTCCCTGAAAAAAAACCCGCTTGGACAGCAGCATGCGGTGAATGGAAGAGTTGCTACCCGTTGGGCTTTTTTATTTATTTATTTATTTTTTTAAAAAAATCACTTTTAAAAGCATCTCTCGGGAGGTGCAAGCGGCCAGATTAGGGGATAGGATGGGAAAGCCGTGTGATAGGAACCAAGCTTGCTTGCGCTCTTTTTCTCCGGGCCCTCAAAGTTTGGTAGTTCGTGGGGGAATTCTGGGAGTTGAAGTCCACCCAGGTAGTCTGGCTGGAGAATTTGGGGTGGGGTGGGGTTGGAAGTCCACCAGTGCTGGCTGAGGAACCCTGGAAGGAATGGCTGGGAATCGATCGGCGCCCCCACGGCCTTGTCTCACTGCAGTTTGGCCCGAAGCTCATCCAGTTCTGTCCGGACCTTCAAACGGATTCTGAAATCTTCTTCCGTGTGCTGAAAGGAAGAAACAAACCGAACGTTTGGATCTTGGACGATGCAGAGTTGGGGTTACTTAAGAAAGTTGCAAAACCTTTGTACCTGAGAAAGTTTAGATCAGGGGTCGCCAACCGGTGGGGCCGGGGACCACTGGTGCTCTGCAAGAAAATGTCGGTGGTCCGCAGAGAAATGTCCCCCCCAAAAGCAATTAATCCAGGCTGCGCGGGAACACAAGGCTGCGCCGCCCACACGGCCCGCGGGAACACAAGGCTTGCGTCGCTTGCATTGCGAACAACACGAGGGAGTGAGGAAAGGGGGGAAAGGATGGAGGGCGGGGAACTTGCCCCACTCACCCCACGCGCCTGGCCTGGCCACCGGGCTGCTTCTTTCTTCTTCTGCTTTTGGCTGCACGCAAGGAAAGCAGCCAAAGTCTTTCTTTCTCTCCCCCAAACTCCGCCAGAAATGAGTCTTTGGGACCCTGCAAGGCCTCCTGCCCCAAGAGGCTCCGCCGGCAAAGACTCATTTCTGGCGGAGTTTGGGGGGAGAGAAAGAAAGACTTCTGCGGCTCCTGCTGTTTTCCTTGCATGAAGCCAAAAGTCTCTCTCCTCTCTCTCTCTCATCCCCGAGAACGGAACTGAAGACGGTATCCTGCGATCCCAAATAAAGAACGATTGGTAGGAAAATGGGGGGGTTTTCCCTGCAGTCTTTGGGGGGGATTTTCCCAGGGTCTCTTGATCCGTGGGATTTAAAATTATGAGTTTGGAGGTCCCTGAGGTCCAAAAGGTTGGCGACCCCTGGTCCAGATCACCTAAACCAGCGGTCCCCAATCTCTGCAGCTTGGCACCCAGGCTGGGAGGGCATGGGGGGTGGGGGTGGAGAAGGGAACTGGACCTTGTGAGCAGCAGGCCAGTCCACACACACATGCAAACATGCAGCCCTTGTGCGAGTAGCGGGCCAGCACACGTATGCGCAGCTCCGCGCAAGCAGTGGGCTGGCACGTGCACTCTAGCCAGCCACTTATGTGACCCAGTTCCGAATAAGCCACAGGTTAATAATGGGCTGGGGGTTGAAGACCACTGACCAAAGCAATATAATATTTATCAGGTACTGAGGTTGGATTTGTGCATGGTACTCGGCTAAAACAAAGCAAAAAAAAAAGAAACAATTTAATAAATCTAGCTTTTTAACTTGGCTTGTGTCAGGGTTTATCAGATTATGGTCCAGAGAATTCTAGGGTTCCTTTGGAAATTGATGCACAGTTTTATATCCTTCCGGCTTTCAAGCACCGATGTTGTCAGGTAATGAAACGTCTGCAAGAAAACCACCCAGCTCAGAGAGCACCAAGGACCCCACAGTCCTCCTCCTCTCCACAAACCCCTCTCCCTTCTAGCACTGATGATGTTCCCTAGTTGGGTCATGAAACATCTGGAAGAAAACCACCCAGCTCGGAGAGCACCGAGGACCCCAGAGTTGTCATTGTCATCCTCCTTTTTTAAAAAAGTTATTACGGTTAAATTTATTGACGGTTTTCATTATTTTATTCTCAATTTAAATATTTCAGTAAGAACCCACATACCTCTTTCACCAATAGATGGACTCCCTCGGGCAGGTTATTCTGAATAATTTCCAGGAAAATCGGACTAAACGTGGCAGTCAGTTGTTTAATCTGGAGGAATGGAGAAGAAGCAATTTTTTTCCAGAGGAAAAAAGAAAACAGATCACCAACGCCCGATGTATTACCGTGATCTATTGATTTATCTATTTATAAATCTATTCGGATAACCCGTACCAAATGCAACCTAAAAAAAATCCCCTGCTAGATGGTCATAAAAATAATAAAATGATAACAAACAGTCCTTGACTTGCCACCGTTTGTTAAGCGACCACTGGAAGTGAAAACGGCCCTGGGGGAAAGAGGGACTTGTGATGAATCCTCACACTTACGACGGTATCCTCATGGCCATGTGATAAAAATGGCGGTTTTGGACAGTTGCTGTGTTTTGGCGTCACATAATTGCCATTTGGGATCTTCCTAGTCCGCTTCCAATGAGCAAAATCAATGGGAGGGAAAATCAGATTCGCTTTAACGACCGTGCGATTCACTTAACAACGGGCGGGATCCACTTCACAATAATAGCAAAACCGTCATATAAGTCGGAGGCGACTTGCTTAACAGCTATCGATATTTTTCTTTCTTTCTTGTCCTCTTTTCCCTACAACTTTCCCCTTCCGCCTTATTTTCCTACTCTTTTTCTTCTGTGGTTTTGTATTTTATATTATACACGGAGAAAAAGGAAGGTCCCTAGAACTTTGAAATCAGGCCACAAATACCTTTTGGCCTTAGCTTCAACCCATCACTAATTTTAGTCATTAAGTGAGGACCCACCTGTAAAGATGCGAAAAAAGCAAGGATCAAGCACTGCTGTTTTTCACTTATGGGGGTGTTTAACATAGCACTTAGACTTATATACTGCTTTTCAATGCTTTCCAGCCCTCTCTAAGTGGTTTACAGAGTCAGCCTGTTGTCCTCCCAACAATCGGGGTCCTCATTTTACCCACCTCGGAAGGATGGAAGGCTGAGTGGACTCTGAGCTGGTGAAATTTGAACTGCCAAAGCAAAGTCTGTTCGGATTAATCCTGTAGCTCTGTACGGATTTTGTACTTTGGTTGGTTTTTTTATAATTCATTTAGCACTCTAGTTGTTGACAGCACTTCGAAGGAGAGAAAGGTGGGTGCTTATCTCGAGGAACTATTTGGGACTCATTACGGTCTGGGGATGCGCATAATTCCCAACGCTGAAATAAAACAAGACTTGTTTGGACTAAACGTGTGCTTAGGGTTAGGGTTATGGCCTCAGGAAGCCTTGGTCAGAACAGCTATCATTCAGAAGATTTGCAGGAAATAGTCGCAGAACCACTGACTGCCATCCTGCCGTCGTACTTACAGGTAGTCCTCGACTAACAACAGTTCATTTAGAGACCAATGTTACGACAATGCTGAAAAAGTGAGTTTCCACCGTTGTTTTTTTTACCCGCTGCTACATCCACACAATCACGTGATCAAAAACCTGGACGTTTGGCAGCTGGTTCGCATTTATGATGGTCGCTGTGTCTGGTGTTCCATGGTGCACTTTTGCGACCTTCTGACAAGCAAAGTCGACGGGAGGGAAGCCAGATTCGCTTAACGACCGTGTTCCTCATTAAAACAACAGTGATTCCCTTGAGAGCTCTGGTGAGAAATTCCTTGTATAAGGGACTATTTTCTACGTTATTCGTGTTGTGTTGCATTTTGTTATGGATGGATGGCATCAGCAGAGGCGAAATCGATTTCGTTGTATACATGTACAATGACAATAAAGGTGGTTATTGTTATTAAAAATCACAAAATGAATCAAGACTCACTTAATGACTGTCTCACTTAGTGAGAGGAATTTGGGGCTCCGTTTTGGGCATAAGTCGAGGACTGCCTGCATTATGGAAAATAAAACTGGAAAGGCAACCTACCTGGACGACACGCTGGTGGCTTGTAAGGTGGCCGTCCACACGCACTTTGCTGCCGTGTTCCCCGGTCAACACCAACTCTATGGTCTTCGTGGGCATGGCGTAGCTGCGGGAAGATCCAACAGAGAGGGAGGCGGAGAGAGGGGAAATTATGACCACTTTTCATTTGATTGGATATCCTTTAGTCTGAAATGCTTTGTTATTATTATTAATCTGTGTGCAACAAAATATCATTTTAATGTATGCCGATTAGTGCACGTTCAAAGTCACAAGAAAGTTATTTTATTCTTGTATTCTTCTCTATTCTCTTCTCTCCTCTTCTCTCATTCTATTCTATATTCCAATATTCTGTTCTATTCCACTCCATTCCAGTCTTTCTTATTCTATTCTATTCTATTCTATTCTATTCTATTCTATTCTATTCTATTCTATTCTATTCTATATTCCTCTTCTCTCCTCTTCTTTCTCATTCTATTCTATATTCCAATATTCTATTCTATTCCACCATTCCAGTCTTTCTTATTCTATTCTGTTCTGTTCTGTTCCGTTCCGTTCCGTTCCATTCCATATTCTTCTTCTCTTCATTCCAATATCCTATTCTATTCTATTCTATTCTATTCTATATTCCAATATTCTATTCTATTCCACTCCATTCCAGTCTTTCTTATTCTATTGTATTCCATTCCATTCCATATTCTTCTTCTCTTCTCTTCATTCCAATATCTATTCTATCCTATCCTATCCTATCCTATCCTATCCTATCCTATCCTATCCTGTTCTATTCTATATTCCTCTTCTCTTTTCTATTCTATTCTGTTTTGTTCTACTGTATTTTCTACTCTACTCCGTTCTGTTCCATTCTATTCCATTTTATTCCATTCGGTTTCCTGCTTGAGCAGGGCACGAGAATAAAATAAACAGAAAGGGACCTTGGAGGTCTTCTAGTCCAACCCTCTGCTTAGGCAGGAAACCCGAGACCACTTCAGACAAAGGGTTGTCCAGTCTCCTCTTAAAAACCTCCAGTGTCGGAGCATTCACAACTTTGGGAGGCAGGCTGTTCCACTGATTGTTCTAAAGGTAAGGACATTACAGACAACCAGTAAGGACAACCTGAGCTTAATTTTTACCCATGGATTCTGGAGTGGGCGGGATCTTCCTTAGGGCTTATTTTTTGGGGGGAGGGGGCATGGCTTATATTGGGTGCAGATGTAAAAATTAAGCTAGGACTTTCAGGGTAGGTCATATTTTCGGGGAAACAGGGTAATGGCTCGGATATTCTAATCTATTAAGAGATTATGTCAATATATTTCAGTGCTCCAAATTAGGAAGAAAGTTAAAAAAGAAAAGCTTTTATGTATTAGCTATTGACTAGGGTATTTTCCGACTGGCGGCTAATTTCGCAAGGATTTCTTCACGGCAGGCAGCCTCCTCACATCCTCAGCCTCTGGCTACATACGGTTTACTAAGTGAGTCTTACCTTTCGACCACGTTGACGGACAGCTTGTTGCAGAGCCGATGCACATACTGAGCATAATGCTCGACCAGGCAAACGTCATAGCCCGTCATCACGATGTTTAAGGTGCCATACTGGTGTTCTGTGCCGGGGTCAATTTCCTTCATTTCCACATGGTTCTTCCTTTTAGGAGGGGCCTGGGAAAAATGACAGCGGGATTCATTGGTGGTCTATTAAATTTATACAGGTAGCCTTCGACTTATAGTTCATTGTGAGCTGCGGTGGCGCAGTGGTTAGAATGCAGTGCTGCCGCCTGCTGCTGCCGCCTGACATCTGCTTCCGGTTGGGCAGTTCGAATCTCCCCAGGCTCAAGGCTGACTTGTCCTTCCGAGGTCGGTAAAATGAGGATCCAGATTGTTGTGGGCAAGAGGCCGACTCTAAACCGCTTAGAGAAAGCTGGAAAGCACTGTGAAGCGGGATATAAGTCTAAGGGCTATTGCTTAGGAAGGAAGGGAAAGGGGAAAAGATGGGAAGGAAGGAAGGAAGGAAGGAAGGAAGGAAGGAAGGAAGGAAGGAAGGAAGGAAGGA
>NW_020769627.1:73669-119560 GCF_900518735.1 Pseudonaja textilis
TATAGTATAGTATAGTATAGTATAGTATAGTATAGTATAGTATAGTACTCCAATCTTGGCAACTCTAAGCCTTGGAGGACTTCAAACTCCCATAATTGGGAATTCTGGGAGTTGAAGTCCTCCAAGGCTTAAAGTGGCCAAGGTTGGAGACTCTCCCCCCCGCCGGGGTATAGAGTTGGCAGTTGAAGTTCTCACTCTGGTCCTCCATCGGAGCGGGAAAATACTCTCTCCTGATTGGTCGTTTGGCCGAATCAGTTTCCCTATAAAAGGAGCTGCGGCAGCCAAGGAGTCATTGTACTTCACAGGTAACGAAGGGGTTGATATTCTCCATTCTTCGCCCAGAACTTAACAGTGGCGAAGCTTTTGACCCACTCAGAACTGAATCACCAGAGCTGAATCACCGGAGTTCGAACCTCGGTAGAGGCTAATATTCGGTATAAACTCTCCTGCTTGAGCACAAGGTTGGATTAGATGACCTCCAAAGCCCCTTCCAACTCTATGATCCACAGTTGCTGCCACTTCATTGTGTCTTTTCGTCCTGAGTGAAATCGCCATGGGGGGGGGGGTGTTTGAATGTGCTTGAATCGTTTTTTTTAATAATTTAATCTTTGTTTATAGCCCTTGGTTAACATTTGCTCCTCGTAATCTTTTGTGGGTTTTTTTTGCAACATCCTGGGATTTTTGTTTGTGTTTAGCTAAGTTTTAATCTTTTGGGGGTTTTCTTTTGCAATGTGGCGGGGGTTTGGGTTTGTTTTCTATCGTGGTTTAGTTCTCTTCCTGCATGTCCTGTTTCTCAATATCTCTTGTACCTAGTAATGGTTCTCTTCTACCTATCTACTAAATCAGGGGTCCCCAAACTTGGTCACTTTAAGACTTGTGGAGTTCAACTCCCATAATAAGCAGCACCAACATGCCTACCCTCCCTGTCCTATTGTTTCTTCTGTTTGTTTTAATTTTTCTTACATGTATCCATGTATTCGTAACTTTTTACTTATACCTATTATCTTGTAAGCAATTGACAAAAACAAACAAATAAAATCTCCCCAGCTTTGCTCTCTTGTAATCCCTTCCTTTGCAGTCTCTCTCCACTTTAGGACGTTAAGAGAAAAAAGAAACCGACATGGCTGGCTGGGGAATTCTGGGAGTTGAAGTCCACAAGTCTTTAAAGTGGCCAAGTTTGGAGATATGTTCTATATCTTGTAAAAGCGAAAGACCCCTCACGCATCATCACAAAATCTCCAGAACCGTAAAGCCTGCAAACTTGACATTTGGCGTCTATGTTCCTCTGGGCTTCTAGGGGCTCACTAAGAAAGGATTTTTCAAAATGACCATCAAAGCTATTAGTATGTCATATATTAACATCCTCTGATGCTAAGGAGTTCTACTCCCCCTCCCCACCTGGAAAGAAATCTCTTCCAAATGCAAAACACAAGCAGAGGAGTTTCAGTTTTAGTTTCACATCAAGCAGCTTTAGTACAGAACAGTTGAGCTAAGCCACGCCCAGGCTGCTTGCTGTCTCCTTGCTCACACAGCAAATACTCTGAGTTTCCAAACAGCCCTCAACTCTCCCACGCTGACAGGACGCTAGCCAGATGAATATCAATGGATGCTGGTAGGCAGAGGCAGAAATTTTCCCCCTTATTTTCCTCCCCCAAAACTAAGCCCAACCACATAGTTTCATAGCGAAGCACGGGTATCGAGCTAGTATTTTATAAATGCCTCCTTTCCTTAATTTCTTTTCTTTTGAATAGTTTATTCTTATAGTAACTTTAATAGTTTTTTTTCTCCCTATTCTGTTGTGCTTAGAGCTTTTATTTCTTCAGTTTGGGATATTTGTATGATAAAGTTTTTGTTTAGGTACAGTAAGTTATCTATTTGGTTTCTGGCCTAGTTTTCTCTATGGCGACACTGTTTCAGAGTGGTTCCCTTCCTACAGGGCTCACAACGGTCTCTTGGAAAATGGCTGTATCCTTTGGTCCATACAATCCAGACTCTGACACATGGAACTCCTACCTTGCTCGTTTCAACATCTTCCTCGAAGCCATCGACCTCGCTGAGATCACTGACAATAGAAAGAAGGCGTTATTCCTATGCTACTGCGGCCCAGAGATGTTTAAGATGGCCAGGATTCTCCTCTTTCCACTTAGCACTAGGTCTGTGTCATGGGACGTGCTGCAGAGCACTCTGCGGGATCACTATGCACCCAGACTTACGCAAATGGCAAGTCGGTATGTCTTCTATCATCGGAATCAGGCTGAAGGGGAATCCATCTACAAATACGTTGCCGCCCTTCGAGAGGCAGCCCTGTATTGTGAGTTCAAGGACTTAAATGAGATTCTCTTGGACAGAGTGATCGCCGGTATGAGGGACGTCGCACTACAGCAGCGCCTCCTTGCAAAAACAGACCTCACCCTGCAGATGGCGCTCAAAGAGGCACATGCAGCTGAGATGTCCAATCAGTCAAGGGCAAAGATTCAAAAATCAAACAGACCACCAGCATCTGCAGAAACCAGCCACGGTGCACCAGGAAGATGCTAACTGCGGTGAATCAGCAGATGTGGATGATGACCTCTATCGCCACAGGTGCCCCAAGGGGAGGAACGTGGCCACAGAAAAATGGCAACCGGCATGTGCTGGCTGTGGCGGCAATCACCCGCGAAGAGCATGTAGGTTCAAGAATGCCATCTGTTACAGATGTGAAAAGAGAGGACATTTGGCCAGGGTTTGTCACTCAAACCAACCGACTTTCCCCAAAAGAATGCAGAAAAAATAAGAGATTCATGGGGAATGCTGCTTCACTGTTTCCAGAGGCACCTGCAAGAAAGAAGCAGTCATTGTCATATGTTTTAGCCTCCAGTCCCCTAATCCTGGTTGGTCTTCCCTGCACTCTTTCTAGTCTCAACATTTTTTTTATAGCGTGGTGACCAAAACTGGTTGCGGTATTCTAGGTGTGGTCTTGCTAAGGTTCCTTGCATGGTCTCACCAGTTTTTTACAGTATTGTTGATAGAGGTGAGGGGAACCCAGGAGCAGCCTCCAAAAACCTATGCTCTCTTTAATTATTACTTATAAATAATTACACCTTTCTGAGACATCAGAGTACAACTCACATTCTCCCGAGCTAAGCCAAGTATTCAATGTACTTGGTAGTGATGGAATTCTCTCCATGCTGTAGCAGCCATAACTTTGCTGATGCACCTAGTCTGATAATCCTTGACATTTTAATCCCGTGGGAATCGGGGGTCCCACACATTTCATTGCATTCTTTAAGCCAACCCATTTGTGGTACATTAGTTCAAAAAGCGTTGCTCTACAATGCATTATTTGCTTAGTTGAAGGTTACGAACAGACAGGAGGGTTTTTAGTATTTACATACATTTCAAGCATCTTAGCCACACCTTACACAAAAGGTAGGCCTTGGGAAGCAAGTGCCATAAGCTTTCAGCAACACAGTGTGTCAATGTTGAAGTTGATCGGGCTGACAGGACCATATTATCCTAAAAGAAGCATCGGCAGACTAGAAAAATCTTGCAATCTGCAAAAAGTACAGCTTTATTTGTTTTAAACAGGGAGTGTTTTGCCAAGTATCAGGGCAATGTTCAGGTGCTCTGGCAATTTGTTCCTTTGGATGTAGAGACAAGCACACTGGTGAATAAAGAAATATGGTTTATTATTAACTCAAGGAAACAGATTTAAAGACATAATACAAAAAGCTTACATACTGCCAAGATGATACCCAAATCTCTTATAAGCTGCCAGGAGTTCTATCATAATGACAGCAAGGATACATCAAGAGCAGACAATTTTCCAGTGGCATCTTATGTGATATTCTATGCAGAAGCTCCCAGATAATAACCCCACGCTTTTTTTTTTTTAATTAAACCTTAGTTTTAGGGCCCTGCTGTGGTCAGGAGACTGCAAGACTTGACCTTGATCGGATAGCACGTGACTGGGATGGGAATCGAAAATTGCAGACTTTTCACAAATACAAGTTGTATAGCTATGTAAACATTCTCCGCACTTCATTCAATAAAGAAAAGTTTTCTAAAAAATCAACCACGCTGCATGAAACTTTTATTTCTCTTAATAAGGAGAGCCAATCTGTTGTAATAGTCAAGGTGCTAGCATAGAAGCCAGGGGGTGGTGAATTCTAGTTCCACCTTAGGCATGGAAGCTTTGGGCCGATCACCAGGAGACAGGAAGCTCTAGGCCTGTCTTAGGCATGGAAGCCAATAGTGTGAGCTTGAACCAATCACCAGGAGATGGCGAGTTGTCCTCCCTTGGGTGTGAAAAATGGCTGGGTCAATCACCAGGAGTCTGTCAGTTACAGTCCTACTTTAGGCATGAAAACCGGCTGGGCGACTTGGGGCCAATCCCTCCCTCAAGCCCAACACACAGGGTTGTGTGGAAAATAGGAAAAAGGAGCGTTAAATAATGCTTGTTGCCTTGAGCTATTTTCTAATTTCCTAAATCAACCTTTATTGTCAGAGTACAACATGTGTACAATGAGATTGGCCGAGTCTCCCTTCGTGCACCCCACCTCAACCCAACTCACAGTAAAGACAAAAAAAAATCCCTTACTAACACTTATTGCACCATACGAGCTTATTGCACAGCGCACCGGCCCCACAACTCTATCCTACTATGTTGACATGAAGTTATTTTCCGTTCAGGAGTCTGACAGCCCATGGGTGGAAACTTCCTCAGCCTGTTTGTTGCAGCTGGCTGTGCTTTTCTATCTCCTACCCGATGGTAGGAGAGCGAAGTGCTGACCAGGGTGCGAGTCGTCCCTGAGGATTTTCCTCACTCTTCTAAGGCAGCGAGTCCCGGCGAGAGCATCTAGCGGTATCAGGGAACAGCCCGCAATGTTTTGTGCTGTGCTCGCCACCCTATGTAGTGTCTTTCGATCCGCGGATGTCAAGCTAGCATACCACACGGTCATGCAATGTGAGAGGACACTTTCTTTTGTGGACCGGTAAAAGGAGACCCGCTTTATTCTTTTGCAAGACCCTAAGAAAATGGAGTCTCTTTTGGGCCTGCCTTCCCACCTGGATTTTCCAGGTGAGATCTTCACTGAGGTAGATTCCCAGGAATTTAAAGGAACAAAACTCCACACAGTCCCCCTCGATGTGAAGTGGAGCAGGTTCCTCTCTCTTCTTCCAGAAGTCTTAACACCATCTCCTTTGTCTTGCTGATGTTCTGGTGCAAGTTGTTTTCTAGGCACCATGAGAATAATTTTTGAAACCCCCCCCCCCCAAATCCCCACACTATTTTTTCTCCCCCAAAGGGGGAAGGGAAAAAAAAAAAAACCTGATAAAAAAATCAAAACGTCATTCAATTCTTTGAAATACGACGGTTTTCTCTCGTTGCCGCTATGGGCCAGAGAAAGGAAATCCCGAGAGGATTGAAGATGCTCAGTGATGAGGAAACGGGAGACCAGCGTGGTTGGGGTACCTAAGATATGACGGCGAGGTGGAACTCGAATTGGTATCTCAAGCCTTCAACCGTCGTGCTACATGCCATAAGATTTGATTGGCAGGTCTCCGCTGGGGCCCCCCTTGTGAAATATATTAGGATGAATAGCACAACACGGAAGAAGTTGGCCATGTCACGAATAGAATTAGACTGCGCCACTGGTTTACCAGAGCTTGGGGCGGCGAGGAATAAAAATAAAAATCACATAACGATGTGTGTCTGCAAGGTAGCGGTGATTTGATGTTCTCAGAGGCAGGTGCTTAGCAACCCCTGAGTCTGCTAATGGGCTCAATCCACCGGGGAGGTTTTGCTCTGCAGCAAACTTGATTGAAAGGCGTGGGAATCGTGGAGCAGGAGGCGAGCCTAGGTGGAGTTGGGCAGCCCTCATTCGTTTCTCCGTCCGTTCTCCGGGGGTTCCAGAGAGAAAAGACAATCACAACGTCACACTCCTCGCAAGGCCGGCATTCACGAGCCCGCTTTCTAATTCTTTTTTTTTTTAAAAAAGAGAGACACAGATGCCCCTTGCCATTAATTTAAAAACTAAAAGCTCTGTTGATTTTTCTCCCTTTCTCTCAAGGGCGTTCAAGGTTGGTCCTGTTTCTTCTTGGACGACGAAGCCATTTCGAAGCAGCTTTCTGGTTATCTTGACCTCCAACACCAGAACAACAGCGTTTGGAAGGGACTTTGGAGGTCGTCTAGTCCAGTCCGACCCCCTTCTCGAGGGGGAGACCCTAAACCTAAACCATTTCAGTCCAGTTGCTGAAAAGAATGCAGCGCTAGAAACCATTTAGGGATTAATTGCACCGAAGTGAAGTAACTGTGCTTGGGAGTAGGATAGAAATGCCTAATTAAAAATAGCTTTAGCTAGCCTGAGAAGCCGATCCAGTTAAATAAAACTGTTTTGTGTGTCTGTGTGTGTGTATATAGGTACCGACTTACAGCCATTTTTTAAAATGACCAAAATTACAATGGCACGGAAGTAAGTGACTTATGACCTGCTTTCACACTTATGACCGTTGCAGCATCTCCACAGCCACGTGATCAAAATTAAGATGCAACTAGCTCTTATTTATGACGGTTGCAGCGTCCTGGGGTCAAGTGATCAGCTTTTGCAATTTCCCGATAGGCAAAATCAGTGGGGAAGCCAGATTTGCTTAAGAACTTGCTTAACAACTCCAATGATTCACATAACAAGTGCGGCAGGAAAGGTCATAAAATGGGACGATGTCACTTAACGGTGTCTTGCTTAGCAATGGAAATGTTGGGCTCAATTGGGGCTGTAAGTCAAGGACTATTTGTATAGAACAGCCCGGGCTGGGCATACAGGGATCATCCATACTGACCAGGTATCTTGTCCACCTTATCTGGGTTCTAATAATCAGGGAGTCAGTATTGATGGACTTCACGCAATCCAGTTTGGAGACATGGCCTTTGCCGACAAATTGGAGACAGCACAGGGGAAAGTTCTCCCATTTGATGTGTCGGTACAAAAATCTCACATGCATATAGGAGAAAAGAATAAATGTTATCAGAAAACCACAATCGCCCAACAATTCAAGGCGTTTCACAGATTTCAAACTGCAATTTAATATAGTACTGTTGGAAGAAATATCCAGGTCCAATTCTAAGCCAGGAGAAAAGGCACAGGAGGCTGATACGAAAGAGAGTCCATGCATGTATTGATGAAGCAGAACCACCAAGCCCATGGTTCTCTGGTGCAGCTGAACACGTGGAGTGGAGAGAGGGGTTTTTTTTATACCTTCTCTTGAGCTTTGCACTTGAGCTTCCTGTTCTTGTGCAAGAACGTGTATTCTATTGGTTGGCTCTATGGGCAAAGTACAAATGCTAGGAGTTTCTCTGAGCTAAGTTTGGTTGAAGTTTGGACTGACATTTGGCTGTTTAAATGAAGGGGCTGAGGGCTAATCCTACCTTTGTTGGATCTTGGGTGAGTTTATGCTTATGAATAGAGCCATCTATCTCTTTAATCTCTTTAAGTGCTGACATCCACTGAGGGCTATTAAGAAAGGTGGGGGCTGCTTTCTCCCTCTAAAAAACATGTTTCTCCATTTCTCATCGAGGGAAATATAATACCCTGTCTCTGCCTTTTTAATATTTCTCAAAAATATTTCATTCTAGGAGAGGGGTGGGTGCTAACTTTCTACAGTATTAGTATAGTATTCATATATAGTGTAGTATTAATATAGTATAGTATTAGTATAATATAGTATATAACAATAAAATATAATAATATAATACAGTAAATAATAATATAAATATCCCAATTTGTCTACTTTCATCATCCGAGTGCAGTTCAGAACTCTTGGACTGCATCTCCCTTGGTGTCAGGGTGAGGATGATGGATGCTGTGATGCTGCCTAGTCTATAGCGAGATGGGCGGCATATAAATGTATTATAAGCAATAATAGTCGGGGGCGCCACGTTGCAGAAGCCTTTACCATTAAGGACGCCCCCCCCCCCCGAGACCCGAGCAGGGAGAGGAGGTGCGAGTAACCATGGGAACGGATAACGATTTTTCACAAAACCCGCCTCCCGAGGGCCATTTCGACCAATGCCTGCCGTCCGTGTGCCGCGCAGGTACGCGACGTCAAGGCCTCGCAAAACCACGCCCTCCTCTCTTTTCTCCCTCTCTTTGGCGCCTGCGTACTACTACTGCTGGCGTCACCCTCCTACTCCTCCCGGCGGTCGGAGCCAGCGGCTGAGCAGCGACAGGCGCTCGCGCCGGCCCGACCCCACCCCTTTCCTCGTCCCTCCAATCCTCGCGAGGCGGAGGGGCGGGGCGGCTCTTTCTCCCCTTTCCTGATTGGACGGCCGGCGGTCGGGAGGGCCGGTCCGGCTGGGAGGCGGGGGCCTGGTCTGAGGAGAGGCGGACGGCGGGCGGAGCCGGTAATTGCCTCAGCGGCGCGGGCGAGCTGGTGTCGTGGCCGAGGCTGGACCCGGGGCCGCTTTTCCCTCAGTCCCGCCCGGAGGAGCTCCCGCCGGCCTCTCCTTTCCTCCGCGCGTCGGGCCCGGTCCGTGACGGGAAAGGCCTAACTCCTCAGGCGCCTGAGGCGAAGGCCTGAGGCGGCGCTGCCCGTCCTCCTCCTCTCCTCCTCCTCCCCCCTGAGAGTCAGCCGGGGAGACCCGGCGGCGGCTCCTTCTCTCCTCCCGCTCCTCCTCCTCCTCCTTCGGCAGCGGTATCACCACCGCCACCCTCGTCGTCATGTCGGCGGGCGGGGATTTCGGCAACCCGCTGCGGAAATTCAAGCTGGTCTTCCTCGGCGAGCAAAGCGGTGAGTGGCGGTGGGGCGGCCCAGCGCCCAAAGTCCGGCCCGGCCCTGCCCTGCCCTGCCCTTCGGGACCGCGACGACGATCGCCTCAGCGCGGAGACTACAACTCCCATGAGCCCCCGCGCGGGCCAGGCGGTGGATGTGGGGGGGAAGAGCGGGTGGGGGTCTCCTCCGGGGTCTCCTCGCTTCGGTTTCTGGCTCCCATCCAGCTCCGGCAGGAGACCTCGATCTTTCTATCTTCATCATCATCATCTTCATCATCTACTCCTCCTCTTCCTCATTATTTTCTTGCGCCCTGATTCCTTCCTCCATCTGACAAACGATCCCCGGGTGGGGCCGAAAAGGAGCCTTGATTATTTATTAAGGTTATTAATTACCTCCTTTGCGAAGGAACGATTAACTGGGGAGGGGGGAGGAGGAGGAAGGGTCCCTATCTGATCTGCCTCCTTCCCCCATCCTAAAAAACAACCCTATCCTATAGGAAGCCCATCATCTCCCCTCTCTATTAAATCTCCTTTTGCTTTCTCTGGATCACTTTTTTTCCTCCTCCTAAACACCCAGGAGAGAAGCCGCCTGGAAAACGACGTATATAACGCATGCATTCATTCATTCATTCGTTATATTTTTATATATTTGTATTCAAAGGCTCGCAGGGGCCTCTGGAGGGCCTGGCATTCCCTCCTGCTGGGCCATCATTCTGTGGAGGTGGGGGAGAAGAAAAAAACCCCCCAACCCAGATCAGGGTGTCAGGTCCCCCCCTCTCAATGGATGTGTTTATTTCCAATTCTGAGCCTTGTAGGCTGCATAATAAGCCATCAACATGGCTCTTGGCAAAAGTGTGTTTTTGTGGACCCAGCTTAGCATGCTAATTGCACATCTTAGTTGGCTGGGTTGATTCGGTAAACCAAGCTGAAGCAGTGGGATTTCTGTATTGTGTTATGTTTTCTGAGCCTGTTTTGCTTTTCTCTGGTGGCATCAAACTGGAAGGGAACACAAAAGATGGAAAGAAAAGCTGTCCTTTTCTTTGGCTGCTTTTCCTCCTCATAGTTCAGTTGCTAATTTGGAAACCCCGAGCTTCTAGCTATTTCTGACTCTAGCAATTTTGTTTCCTGAATCTGGGAAGGAATACATTTTTCTAATAGTTTTTTTTTTAAAAAAAAGTCTTGTTAACTAAGCTCCATAGAGACTTGATTTTCCAAATTAATTGCATTTTAAGGTTTTCTGTAATTTCTTCTTTCCCAGGGAATATCCTCACTCAAACTTTGAAACCTTTTGCTGAATTTAGTTGGAATAATTTAGTAGTTTTAAATTCACCGTAAAAATTTAGTTTGGATCCCCACCATAGGAAAAAAAGGAAGGTATTCTTGTGTGTGTATACATACATACATACATACATACATACATACATACATACATATATACACACACACACACACACACACACACACACACAACATTCAGTTTGCTGAGATTTTCAATTTGATGAAAGAACAAGAAGGAATAAATCACTAACATAAAATGAATATTGTCTTTGTATTTCGGTGTACCTGTGCCTGATAGTGTTGATTGGGTTAAAAACTAGAAAGGAGGGCTTTTATAATTTTTAAAAAAGAATTACGATCACTAAATTTGTTAAGAGCTGAGCCTTTTAAAATATTATTTGGGTAAGTGCTATAATTTACTGTTTGTCTGATTTGGTCCAGTTTCTTCAGTGGAAGAGTGATAGGCTCCATTAAGAAAGAAAAGGTAGATTTTCTCAACCATGACTGGAATTGTCCTTGTGGTACGGCATTGTGACAGGTCTGCTTGAATGTAATTGCTATCACTCTTTGAAAATGAACATTTTTATTAATGTCATGCTTCTAAAAATGATTAGAGAATATTTTACATAGCTACAAAGTAAAACAATATTGCTGATTCATACTCAGTTTTGATGGTTTCATAGAGTGCGGAGTGAGATGAAAAGTTGACACTTTGCTTTGAGTCTTAGAAATGAAACAAGTAGTAATAATAATCTAAACGTTTATTACAGGATATCTCTTGTATCTTCTCTACTGTCCCATTCTTCCATCATGATCAAAATCCAGAATTCTTTATTGTTTTCATTATTTTGCATCACTTAAGTCATAAAATATGTTTTTGGAATGATTTCTCCCTAATCTTTCTAGTTAAAAAATCTTAGCTAATGGATGTAGACTAATATATTGGAATCATGAACAGCTGCCTTAATATGCAAGGTGTATTTATGATTCTGGTGGTACATGAATAGAATCAGTAAAAATGCTAAGGTGAATCTGTTTAAAGTACCTTTATATGTTTATTAAATTTATATGCTGCCAATCCCACAGGTAAGGCATGTCATAATATATATACTTACAATGATTACCATTTGGCTCAGGAATCATAATTTTCCATCAATTAGGAATAACAGGTTTATTGTCTCATATATTGTTTGATGCCATTGCTTATATGATGCAGTGGATATGTTGGTGGCAAACAGACCACAAATTTAAATAAAAATTAAGGCATATTTATGGTAGATTAAACAGTAATATTTCCACATGAAATCCATACTTTTCTGAAGCAAATGGGAATTGAAGTGTGCATGTTTCTGTATTTTAATTTTCCTATCACTTATATCTACTCCATGCCCATGACAGGTTCCTATAAATGTTGAACTGTATATGTGCAGTATTATTTATGAATATGTTACTGGTTCATTTTGTGCTTGAATTCTCCAACTTTTCTCCAAGAAAGCACACTGTGTGTAATCTTTTTTTTCCCTGAAAAGCAAAGGCCCCAGGGAAGTGAAGCTAAAAAAAGTCATTGCCTGAAGTTCATCCAAAGAGCTTCCTGTCTTTAGAGGAACTGTTCTTTTGTTTGTAGGCTATGTTATTTGTAGGCTGCTGATCTTCTGTAGTGAAAAGTAGCCTACAAATGAAATAATGAAAACCATAATATTCATTTCCTTGGTGATTTGTAAAAAATCCTATCCCTTTCTTGTCCAGCTTTAAATAGTTTCTAAAGATTCTTCATTCAGGAATTGACTTATTTAGCAAAGGTTTATGGATATGACTCTGCAAGAATAAATCATTATTGCAAAGATGAATGAAGCTACAAATAGAGATTTCTTCCCTGCAGTACACAGAAATCCAAGCCCTTACATAGGCACGTGCATGGGGATCTAGTTTTAAGATTTTTTTCTTTCACCTTTCCAAGTTATTGGATACAGTACTTGGTGGTTTTCTTGACGGTCTTGAAGTCACCTGATTAGCGTTGACTTAATGGTTCATTGTGTATATATAGGGAGTTTGTGTGCTTGAGAAACTAAATGCTACTTGGGTGGCATTTCATTGGATGAACTTCAGACAATGACTTTTTTAGCCTCATTTCCCAGGGGCTTGTTTGAGGACAGACAGACAGACAGACAGACAGACAGACACTTCCTTGGAAGAAAATCAGGGAATTCAAGTCTAATGCCTGTACCTGAGAAGCTGAGAACAGGGTGTCAGCCAAGGGTCCTCTCCATCCACCCACTCCCACCCCTTTACATCCATCAGTTAATATTTGAACTCGTACTGTTCAGGTTTTCAAACTTGATTTATATAGCTATTAGCCATGATAACAATCCCTCAGGATATTTTCTATAAAGTACTGTTGCAAGAGTTATGAAGCACACTGGCAGCATTGTAAAGAGCAGTGTTTTTCTCTAGAGACAATTATAATTGTTACTTCAGAGAAGGATGAACAGAGTAGAGAGAAAACAATATATAACCTAAATTGAAAGATCCTGAGGCATATACTTTGAATATATTTGCTGAGGAAAAAAACAGTCTGTCTTACTGCTAGGTTTAATAGCATGGAGTGCTGCAATTGCAGGGGTTGGTACATTTGGAGTTTTTGGAAGTAGTTGACAACTTATAGGAAATTACTTCAATATGGCACTTGAAGTCTCTTCCTTTTTATTCTGGCAGCATACATCTTCATGTTAATTGTTAATGCTTGCTGATTCTTAATTTAAGTTCAGGTCCCCAGTTTTAACTGAGTAAACATTGATTTACAAGGTGCTACCGGAGATTGGATACTCTGCGGTGATTCTATTTTTATGTACGGTATGCTTAAAAATATATTCTATTTAGAAATGGAAATGGCAACTGATCTATACTAAAAAAAATATTGTGGCTTTTAGTCAGATCTGCCTCCAGTCTTTGAACACCATAATTCTTAAAGGGAGTTCTGTCTGAATTAAATAATTCATTGTAACTTTTCTTTAATTCTTCTTCTCCTGGTCTTTCATTTTGCTCTTACAACAATATCTGTCAATTATATATATTTGAAGACAAAATGCCACACTTTCTTATAGGTGGTCTTCAGTAGGTTATTCCAAGTCGTAGTGTGAGTTTGTTTGAACCCTATAGCCATTTTCTGGACTTGCCTGGACTGACTGATTTCTTCAACTACTATTTTGCAAAGATTATTTAGAGTTTGTTGGCAACATTTGCATTTATTTGAGGGCATGGTTATTTCTATAAATATAGGATGAAGTTTATTTCATACCGTCGTTTTGTGGATTTGAGATGTTGCGAGTTTTTAAGATTCTGCAACAAGACATTGGGGTTCTCTGAAATTCAGACCCAATTTCACCACTAGTGTAATTCAGCTTAGCAGTCGTGATGCCAAAGCATCCTTTTGCTATACTTTGTAGCTGTTCAATATTTCAAGATTTTTTCCTGTGCCCATTTTTGTTTGCATCGCTGAAGATTTATAATTATGTAGTTCGGCTTTGTGTTTGAGATGGAATCTGGAAGCAGCATAAGAGTAAACTATTGTAGCCTTATGCCCTCCAGATGTATTGGCCAGCATGGCAGAAAAATTATGGAACCTTCCAGAAAAAAAAAAAATCAGATCAGAGAAGGCTGTCTAAAACTAGACACAGATCACACTAACAGTCCCCAGAATTGTCATTCTCTTTCCATAAGAGCTGGAAGGGAAGATGGAGGTTATCCAGTCTTGGCTTCTGCACAGTGCCAGATTGATAATGCTGGGTAAAGCTTCAGCCTTTCTAAGAGTTTGTCATGGTGTTTTGGCTTATAAAACCAGAACTGTTCCAATGTCACCAGTAAGTTTCTCCTAATGTTTAGCCACGATCTTGCGTTGGTTGTGGTCTTTTCCTCTGAGGCAATTGAGTAAGTCAATTCTCTTTTTTGGGTGAGACAGTTCATTGGCACTATAGATGACCAATGTATACAGATAGTCCTTCACTTATAACACTTTGCTTAGTGACTATTCAAACTTACAACAGCATTCCAGCATCCTCATGGTCGCATGATTTACATTCGGGTGCATGACCACTGACTCACATTTATGATGGTTAGTTATTAAATTAAAATTTAAGTATTCATATTTGTGAAAGCTAAAAGACTGTAGGTGTTAACGGACTTAATTTGATTAAAGAGCAAGAAGATATGAGCTTGGAAGAATCATATCAAATTACCTTCTTGTCTTATCGGTTTTAAATCTCAAAGTGAGAGAGTAAGCAAGCAAATGGCCACTTTTAAAAAATATATTCTGTTCTAGTTAACAAGAACATTCATTATTCTGCTGAAGTTCTCTTGAAGTAGAAGGACATTGCATAACATTCAACTTTTCAACCCTACTGATTTGGAGAAGAACAAAAGCCATTTTGGTCCCTAGAATATTATTGCAAAGTTGAAGATTCTGTCTACCCTAAGCATGTTCATAAATTATCTAAAATGTTTTAATCAAAATTAATTATGTTTTTCATGCATTAATTATGTTATTCATGCAAATTTATGTTATGCACCCTAATACACTGAGAGCTTCTGCACTGGAGACAACTTCCATGTGTATCTAATCACATTTGGCCAAAGTATTTAATTTAATTCAATTCAATGCTTGTCTATTCCGTGAGCTATATAAATACAGCGGCCAGTATGGGAATAATGTAACATACAGTATTTTTTCTCGAGTTTCAAGAAATCGGGCTTTTCCAGTTAGAACTGGTTTGGAATGCTGTGAGAATCCTGTTATTGAGTAGTTAGTGTGTGTTTTATAGTCCATCCAAAATTTAATTAAATTGAGTAGTACAAGGTTTCACAGTTTTATATTACTGTAAGAAGCCTTTGGCCAGAGTAAAAGAAAGGCTAAGAATTTTGGAATGAATATGACATTTTTGGAAATTATAACTATTTTCGGAAAATGAGACTCTGGAATTGGTGCAATAAAAGTAAGCAATCTTCAGCTGAGGCAACTAATTGTTCCACCAACAGTGAATTATAATAGATCAAAAAAGATACTGGCTGATATAACTGAATATAAAAGGGTAGCAGTTAGGAGGCTGCATGTTACATACAGAATTTTAATCTATATTTAATCCTATTTATATAAGTATAGCTTTTATGTCTATTTCTATGACTGGCTGTGTGTGGTTTATAACAATGATAACATGAATTGAAATGCCAAAAGTAACATTAGAACCAAAAGCACCTCCAAAATCTCTAGAAAATGTAGGAAAAATTATAGGTTTCCACCCCATTCCTAAAACGTAATAAGGTGGTGCCTACTTCAATAGCAGTTTAGTCCACCGCACAGGCCTTGCCATATGCAAAATAAAATGTGCTGTTATAATAGTAGACATATGTATGGCAGGAAGTGTTGACGTTTGGGAGCTTAAGAATGCAAGACAGGTAAGGCCTTGAACGCCAAAGTTTAATTGCACAAATTGTTTGCCCGTGAGCTCAGACTGGGTTCTTCCGGAGGGCCCCCAAAGGCTGTGTTTCTGCCTAACAGCTCCAAAGAATGGCGCTGAATTATTATCCATCCTTACAATCAGAGGGATGACTAATTGCTTTTTTCCCCCTCCCTGACTCCTATATGTAATCTCTAAGACCCTGCACATAGTGTTGAAACGGGGACCGCATCATGGTTGTGTGAACCTCCTGCTCTCTAAACCTATTGCAGGTTGTATGGCTACTTGAGCTTTGCAGGTGAAATGAGTGGTGCCAGGTTGAAAGAGAAAGCTCTATTGTCATTCAGAATAGATCTGGAAGGGACCTTGGAGGTCTTCTAGTCCAACCCCCTGCTTAGGCAGGAAAGCCTGCACCACTTCAGACAAACGGTTGTCCAATCTCTTCTTAAAAACTTCCAGTGTTGGAGAATTCACAACTTCTGGAGGCAAGCAGATCCACTGGTTAATTGTTCATACTGTCAGGACATTTATCCTTATTTCCAGGTTGAATCTCTCCTTGATTAGTTTCCATCCATTGTTTCTTGTCTGGCCTTCTGGTGCTTTGGAAAATAAGTTGACCGTCTCTCCTTTGTGGCAGCCTCTCAAATATTGGAACACTGCTGTCATGTCATTCCCCAATCCTTCTTTTCTCTCGGCCGTACCCAAATCCTGCAACCGTTCTTCATATGTTTAGTCTCCAGGCCTTTAATCGTCTTAGTTGCTCTTCTCTTCACTTTTTCCAAAACACTCAAGTTTGAACCAGCAAATTAAGTAAGTGGAGTACGGTCCCTCAGTGAAAAAAAGCAACAAGAAGTAAAATCTTGGTCGGCTCCAGTTATACAGAACGGCTTCTGATAAAGATTATTGCAGTTAGGTTAATAGAGAGAAATTGCCTCAGCAAGCTTTCTTATTCCACTCGAGTTTAATGGCATCAGCACATCCTAAAGCTAATTGAAGCTTTATATAGGCAGCTGTAATATCTCCTGTAGTCAGTTCAACCCCCCCTGGGAGAAAGAGCCGGTCTGCTAATGGGCTTTATAGAATTTTGCAATCATAAAGATGGAAGTCCTTTTCCTTGAAGGATAATGATTGACTTTTGTCCCACAGAAGAGGCAGTTTGAGGCTGGATCTCCTCAGAGTCTTGGGTTGCACCTTGAAAAGTTGAATGAGCACCATAGCTCTGGTGTTTTAGATGTATTGCATGCTGTAAGTGCAATCACCGAAGAACGTTTTCAGAAAGACACAGATACACACCAACACACCGTGGCTTTAATAGCTCCATATTGAAAGCTTATACAGATAGTCCTCAACTTACAATCACAGCTGAGCCCAAAATTTCTATTGCTAAGCGAGGCATTTGTTAAGTGAGTTTTGCCCCTTTTTGCAACTTTCCTTGCCACATTTGTTAAGTGAATCTCTGCAGTTAATTAGTAACACGGCCGTTAAATGAATCTGGTTTCCCCCGTTGATTTTGCTTGTCAGGGTCACAGAAGAGGATCACGTGACCCCGGGACACTGCAACCATCATAAATACGAATCAATTGTCAAGCATCCCAGTTATGATCACATGACCACGGAGAGGCTGCAATGGTCATAGGTGTGAAAAATGGTCATGTCACTTTTTTCAGTGCCGTTATAATTTCAAACAGTCACTAAATGAACCGTTTCGTCAAGGACTACTTGTATTGCTATTAAGTATTGCCTCAATGAATAATTTGACTTTTACTTCCTACAACTGATCTGCAAGAGACTAAGCTGTCTGATAGTTCGGTTTAGTTATTACATATTATATATATGTCTCTCTCTATAAAAGCGAAATACCAGTTGCGCATCGTTACAAAATCTCCAGAACCGTAAAGTTTACAAATTTGAAATTGGGCCTGTATGTTCCACTTGGCTTCTCGGTGCTCACTAAGAAAAGATTTTTCAAAATGACTACCAGAACATTAGTATTTCATATATTATTATTATTATTATTATTAACATGCTTTGATGCTAAGGAGTTCTATTCCCCCTCCCTACCTGAAAAAAAGAAATCTTTTCCAAATGCAAAACACAAGCAGAGGAGTTTCAGTTTCACAGTACCAAGCAGTTTTAGTACAGAACAGTTGAGCTAAGCCATGGCCAGGCTCCTTGCTGTCTCCTTCTTGCTCACACAGCAAATACAAACAGCCCTCAACTCTCTCACACACTGACAGGATCAATGGATACTGGTAGGCAGAGGCAGAATCCCTCCCCCTTATTTTCCTCCCCAAAAATTAAGCCCAACCACATAGTTTCATAGCGAAGCATGCATGTCCAGCTAGTATAGTAGATAGTTACGCTCATCCTTTCTAAATGGATACTAGTCCACACCTTTCTTGAATGAATGCTTTTGCTTAGTTCTCTTAATTAATGCCATAGTTTGTGCTCCTTGTGGGGCTCTGATTTCTATTATTGTTAGGTTCTGTATCGCAGGCGTATCCATTTTTTTTTGATAGTTCAATGTTCATCTGATAGAATTGTATTTATTAACTAGATTTTAAGGCTGCCCAACTCTGAGTGTACTGTAGTGTTTCATCATGATAGTGCCAAGATGGCTGCATTTGAACAACCGATGCTGACAATTCTCTCAAAGTCCTTTTGATTAGAGGCATTATTGTGATTTTTAAAAAAATGATAGATCTTTCACTTTATCATTTTAGAATGTCCTTTTTTCTTCTTCTTTAGCTAGACAATTCCCCAAAAGCTTTCGTGTGCATTTTTCAGAGTGGTTTTTTTTTACAACTGTTTTTTATTTTAGTAGCCATTAAAAATAACAAAAATCAATAAAATTAATACTTTAAGGATTACTTCAAAGAATTTTGCTGCTTTCATCACCTAGACTTTGGTCATACTTGTATAGTCATGGTGCCCTTGGCTGGGTCACAGGCAGTGAAGCAATACCTTCGTCGACCTCTTTATTTGCTTCTACGTGTCACGCTGCCTTGAGCTGACCTCATCACAAAATGGCCCATATTCTCAAAGTTTCTTTTTTTACGATTTGCTAGATCATGCTAAATGTTTTTAAAATGCCCAGAAGACTTAAACCAATATTCCTTTACAAATAGTAATTTTTAGCACATATATTTATTATTATTTAAAAGGCCGCCCCTATAAACTCTTTAAGTATCTAACAATAAATCGGCTTTCTGCAGATAATAAAAGACAAAAGAATTTTTTTTTTTAATTTTGGATAAATTGCTCGGATTTACAGTTAGGTTTCAGACGGAATGGCATTAGTCTACGTTACTCTTGTAGGTGACCGATGGGATCTGGAGAGGAGAATCATCGTTTTCCTGGTCCTTGTACATCTCCTAGAGTTTGATCCAAGGGACGTGGGCTCTGTCATGATTCTGCTACTTTAATTGATATTTATTTATTTTTATTAAATTTATTTGCCCCCCATCTTGCTTCAAAGCGACTGTGCTGCTTACAGCCTTAAATATACAGGCAGTCCTTCACTTGCAACCATTTGCTTAGTGACTGTTCGAAGTTACAATGGCATTGAAAAAAGTGACTTATGACGGTTTTCCACTTATGACCTTTGCAGCATCCCCGTGGTGTCATCATCAAAATTTGGATGCTTGGCAATTGGCTCATAGTTATGGTTTGCAGTCTTCTGACAAGCAAAGTCAACGGGGAAGCCAGGTTCACTTAACAATTGTGTTACCGACTTAGCTGTAGTGATCCACTTAACAACTGTGACAAGGAAGGTCATAAAATCGGGCAAAACTGACTTAACAACTGTCTCGCTTAGCAACAGAAAGGTTGGACTCAATTGTGGTTATAAGTTGAGAACTACTTGTGGGACAGAGCATTCAAACCCTTGACTACTCCACTACGTAGTGCTAGAAGAGCCACTGTTTTGTCCTGCGTTATTTTGCATCTGTATGGAATTTCTACGAAAGGTAATCTGTTCAGAGTTAGGTACCATCCATACCCAGATGTCACCGGTTGTACCCTGGGCTTGATCACAGGACTAGGTGCCACAACGACCAGAGCTTTGAAGAACAGTCCTACATCCACGTTTTCCCAACACCATTGAAACAGTCACTGAGCAAAAGGAACGTAGCATGAGGACTGCTTTACTTTGCTTGAAATGTTGATATATGCCACTCTGTTTTGTACTGCTCTTGAAGATTACTCCGAAACGTTCAGTTATGCAAAATATAACCACCTATATGCTGGTGGATGAGAACAGCGCGTCAACGATGCGCCAACAATACAAGCAATGGATTAAATCAGCAGTTTGTTTCTACATGTAATCAGAGGTGCTGGTTATTACCTACAAAGTCCTACAAACAAGGCTGAGGAATATGATACTTACAGATTCAGCCCTTGCAGAGGGAAATAAACTCTCCCGTTTGATCTATCCATGAAGTGATGCTCTTGATTCTCCCTCCTCAGTAGAGGGTCAGCGTGTTCTCTGAAAGCACCAGAAGGCAGGACAAGAAGCAACGGGTGGAAACTAATCAAGGAGAGAAGCAACCTGGAAATAAGGAGGAATTTCCTGAAAATGAGAACAATTAATCAGTGGAACAGAAGTTGCCACCAGAAGTTGTGGGTGTGCCATCACTGGAGGCTTTTTAAGAAGAGATTGGACAGCCATTTGTCTGAAACGGCATAGGGTTCCCTGCTTCAGCAGGGGGTCGGACTAGAAGACCTCCAAGGCCCCTTCCAACTCTTATATTGTTATTCTGATAGCTACCCCATTCCATATAGAACATGCTGCTTCTGCATTCTGTGGAGCATGAAACATGTGTCTCTTGAAGAAAGCATTGGAGGGTTAAAGGTCCTTAAATCCTCCTCACCTGTATTTTTGTCATCTCGTTTTGTACGATGATGGTTTTTACTTGAACATTAACTGCCTAGACATGAGTGGAATAGAAGTGCCACAACAAACACTGTTACAAGAAACCTCAGGACTTCAAGACGTTCACCTTGGTTTTGGAATCTTGGTTTCTTTTTCTATCTCTTGTTTTTTGCATCACCTTTTAACCCCACCGAGTGCCGGAGAACTTGGACCCTGCTTAATCTTTTGCAGAATTTGACCCTAAAAAGTATTGCCCAACTGGAGATTGTAATTTTTTTTTTCAATAAAGAAGACAAATGAGACAGCATATTTTTGCTGTTAATTTTGCTCCTTAGGTGCTGAATGTTTGGCTCAGGTAGATCAACTGCATGTTGCAAGAGTCTAACAGCACTAATATCATCTAGGATTCAGTCATTGTATCTCACGGTGTTTGGTAGTTGTTCTTGTAGGTATCAGAAAAGGCTTGTTCATTGCTTGTGCAGTGTTGAATTGACTCACAAATTAGGTATATTCTTCCCCTTCAAGCGAGCACAACAAAGTAGACCTACAATTGTAGAAACTACATGTGTTGTGCAGGAAGGAGAGAGAGAGGAAAATGGAGATGTATACTGATTTTCAATGAAGTCTTTTTTTTTTACTCTGATCCAAATATATCTAAGGAAATAGGGAAACCTGATTTTCTCAAGTTTACGCATAAATGAGTTCTTGAGACAATACTATACTCCTTTTGAAGTGTCTTATGGGGAGGGTATTCCAGATAGTTTCTGCATTTCTCTTCTACGTGTTCTGTTTTTAATCTCTCTGCAACATAAACCCACTTATCATTTATTTCATGTGGCAGGCGTGCTTCAGTCTCCTGACTTCATTCAGTTTGTAATATCTATGGTTGTCCAGCTCTGTAAACTGATAAAAGTTTCCTTAAGAATATTTCCAGCTGGATGTTTCTTTATAATAGCTCCAGTGGCTGCTGTTTATTTATTCAGGTTGATGATCACAATCGTCCTTATGCTTATAGGCGTTGATATTCAGGAACCTTTTCTTCTGCTTCAGGTTATCGTCCCTTCCAGCAACGCATTCTCATCGAACTGCGGAACTAGGGATTCACAAATTGATCGTTTGAAAAGAAGCGCCGTATGCTGGGCTTTTGAAATAGGGAATAGATTAACTCTGGATGCCCCTTATCTTTCCCCAGGAGTCCCTTTGATCTGGACTTAGATTAAACAAAGCTGTCAACCAAGCTATCTAGCCCTGTGGAGAACAAAAGAGGACCATGCCATATGTAATGTTTTGCTGCAGTATGTACAAGTAGTCATCAACTTACGGCCAGAATTAAACCCAAAGTTTATTTTGCTAAGTGAGACAGTTGTTAAGTGAATTTTGCCTCATTTTGCAACCTTTTTTGCCATAGTTTTTAAGTAAATCACTGCAGTTAAGTAGATAAGATGGTTGTTAAGTGAATCTGGCTTCCCCCTTGACTTTGCTTGTCAGAAGATTGCAAAAGGAGATCCCATGACCATGGGACTCTGCCACCATCATACATATGATTTGGTTGTCAAGTGCCTGAATTTTGATCAGGTTGTTGCAGTCGTCGTATATGTGAAAAATGGTCATGTCACTTTTTTCAGTGCCACTGCAACTTCAGACAGTCACTAAATGAACTGTTTTAGTCAAGGACTATCTGTAATATGTTCACAAGCATGCCATCAAGGTAGTAAACTAGGATTAAACTAGGATTTTTAAACAGTAGCAACGTATCCTAGAAGTCAACATTGGCACCCTATTTGTCTAGTGTTAACTGAGAAAATAATGTAGATCTATCCATATGCTGTATACGTAGTCCTCGACTTACAATAGTAATTGGGACTGAGTTTCCATCCTTTAACAATGCAGTTGTAAAGTGCAATGTCACATGAGTGCATCGCCCAATGGCGCAAGCCTGGCGCACTCCATTGCCAGTGTACAACCATTGCCACCAGTTATTAGTTGATGATTCACCCAATCCAACCCATTCTGGGCTTGGTCCCTCCCAGCCCGTAGCCTCCGTTTCTTCAAAGTAAGGGGCTGCCTCCCTCTCAACTCTCCACACTAACTAGTCTTTATTTCATTTCTCCATTATTATAAATCTGATGATTTGATTCTTTACTGATCACTTGAATAAGAAAAATCAACAGCGGCTGAAATTTCCTTTGTATGGTAATTGTCTTTGTATGAGAGTTTTTGTCCCTTTGTTTATTCTGCCTATATAGGTTCTTCTATCATCTTCCACAGGGTGACCTGATAGGATCCAAGAGGCATAATATCTTCTCTCAGTATTTTATTTTAAAACATGCCCTCATGCTTTCCAGTGTCAACAACGTTCTCCTTCTCTTTCCCTGGATTTTCACCCATTTTGCCTGTTGCTTAAATTATGCTCTTAATTTCTATGCTCCAGAAAGAGTTTTTTACTGGAATGGAAAAAAAGAACCACCCCTCTCATTTTAATGTGTCTTATCGTGAATGATTAGCTAAGTTTCGAGGACTTGGTACTGGCATGTTATGTAAGTAGATTTGAAAGCAGGCTCAATATTTCCATGGTTACTGATAACATCCTGCCAATGCAAGAAATCTGAAATTAAATAAAGGCTTGATGATGAATTTTAAGTTCTTCTGGTATAACGCCTGCTGATTATTTGCTTCTAGATGAAATTGGAGTACAAGATTTTTCACAGTATTTCAATATATCGGAATATAAATGGAAGAAAGGACTCAAATATTAAAATAAAGGCATCACTCAATGGATTGCAGTAAGCATCATGCTGAACGGTGTGGGTCCAAGCCAGGGGTGGGATTCTACCGGTTCTGTCCACCTCTGTAGAACCAATTGCTTTGAAGAGCAGCAGACATAGAACTGGTTCTATGTCTGCTGCTGCTTTGGCCTGCCTACCCACCCAGGCTCTTACCTGTCTTTGATTTCCTGCTTTTTCAACCTCAGCTGCTTTGTGCGGTACAGCTGCGGTTGAAAAAGCAGGAAAAAAGGGCTTTTCCAACCACTGAGCACTCCCACATGCAGCGCTGCTCAGCAGGTCGTAAATTGCACTCACGAGACTCACGCATGCACACGCGACGCAGAGCAACAGAACCAGTAGTTATACCGGTAGGATCCCATCTCTGGTCCAAGCAGCTTATTGCTGATGGGGATTCTCTGTTGCCCACTACTGTGGCCCTTATGCCTTCACGGAATTGGTGTACAATCTGAATAAATGTGACAGGATTCTGTGAGCTGACCGTATCGAAAGCTTTTGTGGGATCAACAAAGGTTGTGTGGAGTTCATGATTCTGCTCTTGACACTACTTCTGAAATAGGAATATGGCAAAATTCATGTGTCAATAGTCCCACAGACTCTGAAGAAGCCAGACTGTGACTCTGGCAGCAAGCACATCTCTAGTTGAGTGACCAGAACTTAGCAAGGCTTTTTCCTGGAGTGGAGAGCAACGAGATTCCTTAGTGGGTTGTTGCGTACTTGTTGACTGTTCTTCCCCTGGTGTCTCTGTGTGATGGATGCATCTTTAAGTTCCTGAGGAATGGATCCTTGTTTCCAAAATGACTGGAATAACTCGCTGTGTTTCTGTGTAAATACAGGACCATCCATTTTGTATATTTCTGCAGATATAGCATCTGCTCCTTGGACTTTGCCATTGGATAACTCTTGACAGCTTCTGTGACTTCAGCTACTACTACCAGCAGGGTCATCCATGGTGCTGTTGATAATCAACCTGGAGCATCCTGTCTATTGCCTCACAGTTACACTCCTGTCAGAAGCACCGAGGTGCTTCTGTGTTGAAAGCATTAAGCCAGTGACATCACCATTTTGGGAACTCCTTTCATGACCCCAGTAGAAGCTGGAGCAAAGGATGGGAGCGTAACCCTGTCCCACTGCAGCACTTGAGTCCTGAACCTGGGTTTGCTAACCTCCAACCCAGTGTCCTTACCGCACAAGCCACCATGTTTCTTATTTAATAGATGAGGGTTGGTGTCATGCCCCTGTCGGAGTCTGAATCCAAAGAGGAAGATGAACAGCTGACAGGGAGCGAGTGTGTTGCTCTGTTGGCTGGGGAGGAAACTGGGGAAGGGCAAAGTCTGGCTGGGCAGAGCAGGGGAGAGGTAGAACAAGGGAGAGGTAGAACAAGGGAGAGGGAGTTCAGAGAAAGACCCAGGCCCACCTCTTCATCCTAGGGCACAGAGGGAGGAATGGCTTGTGAGAGAGCAACATGGTTTGCGTGGCTTATGGGGGAGGAAAGGGCCCTGATTCCCTCCATTAGCCACACCTGGGAATGAAAGTTTAAGAGAGATGCAAGCTGCGAGCGGCATTTGCTGGGAACAAACATCAGTTTATCTTGTGTTGACTTTGGTTATCTGTGTTCTTGGCATCCTCTCAACTGAGTTGAATTATTGCTGTGCCTTCACATCTGGAATTCCATCTCTTGCCCTGCCGGACTAATGACCTCGTTTTGCCTTGATTGGACTTATAGTTACAGTTTTTGTTGGCCACGTTTTGGACTTGATTCCCTGCAGCCAAAGGCTGTTCCTAGGAGAGTTTTTCTCCAGCCCAGAAGTAACCAGGACATCGGGGGCAAAGTTGGAGTAAATAAAAGGAACTCCTACTTATTATTTGACTGTATTGCCCTTGTGTCACACCCTGGCTCATCACAATTGGTTGAGGATGGCTGCAAAGTACTCCGGCCACCTTTGCAGAATCTCAGGCTTTTCTGAAATGAGAATTGCACCGTGTATACTTGGGAGGAGGGAACTCCTAAGAGATTGCTGTCCACAGAGAATATATCAGCTTCATAGAACAGTTTCATGTTGTTTCTATCAGCATATCCCTGTATTTTGTCTGCCAGGGACCTTATGTTTTACACAGTTTTTTGTCTGGATTATTTTACGATCGCTAGCAAAGGCATTTTTCTCGGCGGCTGATGGTGGTGGAGATGACAAAGGCGATGCTCTTCAACAATTAAAGCCTGTATCTTTTCATCATTCTCATCAAACCAGTTGGGCTGTTTTTGAGGAACGCACCCCAACGTCTTCAGCGCAGATGAATGGGCAATATTCCTGAAGCATTCCCAGTCGTCCTCGGCACTGCCAGCAAGATATAGGTCAGCAAGCTTCGTTTCTAAATGTTCAGCCAGTGCCGAAGTCGGGCTAGGCTCAATTAATTCTTTCCATGGCCTTGTTTCCTTGTGGTCGCCTCTTGAGTCTGATTTTGGAGACAAAAGAGCCTGTGAACTGCAAACAATCAGCACCACACAGGGCCTTGGTCGCTCCGATATCCTGCCCATCTTTTCTTCCGACAATGACACAGTCAGTAAGATGCCAGTGCTTGGAGCGGGGCTGCATCTAGGAGACCTTGTTGAGGCATAAGTAGGCCTAAGTATGGAGGATGAGGAAATTGTGTGTTGCACAGGCCTTCGAATAGAATACCAGAGTTGGAAGGGACCTTGGAGATCTTCTAGTCCAACCGCCTCCTCAGGAAGGAAACCCTCTACCTTTCCAGATAGATGGTTGTCCAATCTCATCTTAAAAACTTCCAGTGTTGGAGAATTCACAACCTCTAGTGGCAAGTCGTTCCACTGGTTAATTGTTCTCACTGTCAGGAAATTTCTCCTTAGTTCTAGGTTGCTTCTTCAGTGAGAGTAGATGGTTACAGTTATACTTGCCTACTTGATATCTCCCAACAACTCTCAGCCAATTGTCTTGCTTGGCAACAGAAATGTTGGACTGAATTGTGGTTATAAATCAAGGACTACCAATCTATGGAGGAAAGCACTGTCTGCCCAGAGAGGGCTGCTTAGTCACTGAGGGAGACATTAGGTTTCACTGATGAAACATGAAAAAAGCAACTATTAGACCTGAGCTACCAGTGTGCAGACTCATGACTACACTCCTAACATATCCACAGTTACCTGCCTTGTTACTTATCCATTACTACAGGCCTTTAAAAAAATTTTTAGAGTGGTTTTGATGATGGTGTTGAGAATAGCGTGTAATTTGGATTTAAGTATGGGAGAGTTATGCAGGATATGAAATCAGGATACTGTAGCATCTGTATAGAAAGGTGTTCCCTGTATAACCTGTTTGAGGAGAACCAGTTTGGTTAAGTGATGAAGGCACCAGGCTAGAAGCCAGGAGAAGTTGAGTTCCAGTCCTGCCTTAGGGACAAAAGCCGATCGGGTGACTTTGGGCTAATCACCAGGTGACCATGAGTTCTAGTCCAGCCTTGGGCATGAAAGCCAGTTGGTCGATCTTGGTCCAGTCCCTTTCTCTCTGCCCAACTCACCTCACAGAGCTGCTGTTGTGAGGAAAATGCCTTGTTTCCCTGAAAACCCAACCTACCCTGAAAGTAAGTCCTAGCTTGATTTTTACACATGAGCCCAATATAAGCCTACCCCCAAATTAAGCCCTAATTAAGATCCCATCCACTCCAGAATGGACGGGTAAAGATTAAGCTAGGATGGGGATGAGGGGATGGCGCTGCCCTACCTTTGGACAGTTGTAGTCAGGCCTCGCACACCCCGACACCTGCCTTGCCATCCTATTTCTGCTGCAGCCGGCAAGGCTGGCCAGGCTTTCCTGAAGGCCTCTGGAGCTGTTAACAAAGCTCTGGATCGATCCAGAGCTCTCTTATCGACTGCAGAGGCCTTCAGGAAAGCCTTGCTGGCCACAGAAGGAGAAGTTCCTGAAAGCTTCTGACAGCGAAAAGGAAGCCAGGGGTGACGCGCGCAAGTGAAGTTAGTCAGTGGATGACATCCCCCGAAAATAAGACCTGGTGCCTTTTTTGGTGGCAAAAAAAATATATAAGACAGTCTTATTTTCGGGGAAACATGGTAGGAGTAGGAAGGAATATTAGGTAGGTACACTGCTGTTCTTATTTATGAAAATAATAAAGGTGGGATATAAATTTTAAAACCAAATGAAAATAACCAGCTTGTGGTGGTATGGCTTAGGGCCTGACTGAGGGACCATCCTCTTTCCCCCTCTATTAAGATCCCTTTTTTTAAGACCTTCCTCTTTTGCTCAAGCATCTCATTGATTTAAGAAGACATATACGGTGCACTTCCCAAGAAAGTGCACTTGGCCTCCCCTCTTCTAGCATTTAGGAAAACAAAGTCAATATTTTTCTTTTTCGTATGTTTTAATCTTAGTTTAATGCTTAGCTTTGAGTTTAATGATACCAATTTAAAAATTTCTCCTTTTGTCTAATTATATTCTTTATTCTTATGTAATTGCTATTAGTCATGCTGAGTGTTTAATTGAAAGAAAGAAAAGAAAAAAGACAAATTTAATTAATTCAGCAAGCAGTGGGCTTATGAAATTCCATTGGTGGGGTTGCTTTAATGTATGCTGCTGCCGATTTACAAAGAATCGGAAGACAGCTTTCCCATTATAGCTGGAGAAGAAATAATTTAAAAAAACTGGCTATTGAGCTTGGAACAAAACAACGCCAGCTGCTGGAACATTTTAAATACCTCGCTTTCTATCTGAACAGAACTTAAACCCCGTCAGGTGTTCCTTTTTTTTTAAAGGAACAATGAAAACTCAAAACAAGTGTTTTTTCTCCCTTTTTCATTGGACAGAAAAAAATAGCTGAGAGTAGAGGATTTTTCTTCTCATTTAAATTTTCCGTAGAAAGAAATAGCAGTGCCAGTTAACTCCAACCTAGTCACTACTAGCACTGATACTATTTGTTGGTTTGAGTAATGAAACATCTGTAAGAAAATCACCCAGCTCAGAGAAATACTTTTATTTTGAACCTTGAGCTACAAATATTCTCCTTTATCGGCACAATATTTTCTCTTTTGAGAATGCTCTTTTGTAAGATCTACGTCACTTTTGCTTACTTCTTGCCATCTCGGGCTATTCTGTTAGCTTCCTTTCAGGGCATTTTTTTGCACCAGACAGACATGAGTATTCATGATGGTTTCCTTCATCCGCTTTAATCTTGTATTCGTAGCTAATGGCCTGCACTGCTTTTTAAAAAGTCTTTGTCTTAGTTTGGCAGCTCAGAGGGCTACTTAGACAATTGAGGCCTGAGAGTTAAAACATGGGGCTTTTTGAGGGCAGGGAGGGGGGTCTTACTCTAAATGGAAAATACCCTAAAGTGATAGAGAAATAAATATATCATAGGTTTGGGCAACCAAAAGAGTTAAGCAAAACTCATGGCTGCTATTATATAGGTAGTCATCGACTTACGACATCAGTTGAGCCCCAAATTTCTGCTGTTAACTGAAACATTTGTTAAGCGACTTTTTCATTAAGTGAATCACTGCAGTTGATAAAAGTTAGCAACCTTGGCTGTTAAGTGAATCTGGCTTCCCCAATTGACTTGGTTTGTCACAAGGTCACAAAAGGGGATCGTGTGACTTTTTTTGGACACTGCAACCATCATAAATGTGAGTCAGTTGCCAAGCAGCTGGATTTTGGTCACGTGACCACGGGGGTGCTGCATCAGTTGCAAGTGTGAAAAACAGTCATAAGTCACTTTTTTCAGGGCCATTGTAACTTTGAGCGGTCACTAAACAAATGGCGGTAAGTCAAGGACTACTTTTACTTGCTATGGCATTTTTCAAACAGCCTTCCAAAGCATCTCACATTAATTAAAAATGGACATTTCTCCTAGACGTACTGTGTGTGTGTGTGTGTGTGTGTGTGTGTGTGTGTGTGTGTGTGACAAGAGTACCTTGTCATGTTTATAGCACTTAAGAATATTTATGCAGACTCATTCCCATTTATCTATGGATGGTCAGATTTACTACAGTCAAGATAGAAGCTAGAATGACATGCAAAGGTAACAGCCCAACATAGTTGCTGCTGCTTCAAACTCTTGTCTAGAACATCAATCCAAAGCTTGAGAGGTGAAGTTGTAGAAGAAGCAACATGCCAATTTGCTGCTATTTTTGTGCCAATAGTGGCACAAAACTCTTCCCAATTCTTTACTAATTACATAGGGACTGATGTGACCTCATTTCCACAATTGCAAAGCAGAAATAAAATTGCTTCTAACTACGGGATAAATGCTTTTGTGTTTCTACTGTGCACTATTTCCCTTCTTTTTTTTAAGTGCACAGAGCAATTAGCCAGACTTTCTCCTTCATTTTTTATACTTTTTACAAGTCTCACAAATTAAGGCAAATATATGTGTCCCAGGATAATGTTACAAGATCTAGTCTGGGTCGGTCACTGGAAGCTTCTGGACTTACACTGGAGCCCATCCTCAGGCAACTTCTCTCTAGCAGAGAGTTTGGGCTGTTCTGTGAGTCCTTGGTGCCTGGTTGTGTGTGGCTTTTTAGTTGTTGACTGCAGTGTTGATGGCTGGTTATTCAGTCATTGGCTGTTGTTTCCTTCTGCTGCCCAGTCCTTGATTCCTAAGTACCTGATAAGCTGGTGGTAAACAGGCGTGCCTGTTGACTGACAAGGGGCCTGTTTCCCAGACTTCAATCACTTACTTCCCTGGCTGTTTTTGTACCTGCTCATCCAACAATCTTAGTAGCTGCAAAATGGAATGTACATCCTTGTTCATCGCAACGAGTTTGGGTCTCCTCATCTGACTAATCGCTTGTGTTCTTGCAATCTCATAGTTAGCTACTTCCCCATCTATCCTACAAGAGCAACCTATGAAGGGGATCCGGTAGATTACATTGGCAGTATCCCACCTCCAAGCGATCTTTTACAACTCTGTACAGAATTGGCATGGCCTTGAATCCAACTCCTTACTCAATGCAGGAATCCAGGGCTTGAACATAGCCAGTTAAGCCAGAAGTTAACCAGAAGCTAACTATCACTCTTAATAAAAGTAGTCTTTGATGGGGAGGATGGAGGGGCGAAGAATCAGGCCTAAAAGTTCTTGAAATCTATCTCAATAAAGTATCATTCTGGTTTTCCGATCCTCGCCCCAATTTCTCACGTAAGGCAGATGTTGTGGAATATAGTCTGGATTCCCGGAAAGGAAGGCGTGGATTTCGGAGCATCAAGAGACGACTTCTGTTCAGTTTAGTTTGTGCGAGAGAAAGAGGGTGAAGACAGTTCTTCCCAAATATTTCCCAACGTATATGATTTATGGGGCTGTTTTAGTTTGGCAAGAATTCTGTCTGGGTTGCATCAGTTTCTCCCTATTTTGTGTTTTTAGCCAGTTTGCTATCTAGGGCACCATCAAATGTGTCTCTAATGCTCCACCATTGTCCCTCTCGGCACCGCAGGAAAGTAATTCTGCTCCAGGCTTCGCTCCTCTTAGGCTCTTCTGTGCCTGCCCCACTGCGCATCTAAGTGCATTCTTGTTTTTAGAATATTATTTCTCTTTCCCCTTTTTTCCTTTCCCTTCTGTTCAAAATTCTTTTCTTTTCAGTTGGTACTTTTTTGCTGCTTCCTTCTCTTGTTGTGCACTTGATAGTTCAATCCTTTTTTTTTTTAAATTAAAGTTTCATTATAAAATTACAGAAGAAACCAAAGTTAGGAAGAATAAGAAAAGAAAAAAGTGCAAGGAGAAATGAAAGCAATGATTTCTGACTTTCTTTGATGCAGTAGATTATAAAAATAGGACATTAACCTTTTGCTTTACATTTCACAACGTTTCAAGCCATTCTGATCATCAAAACATAAAATCCAAGTTTCATTTTTTTTTTCAGTTTTGAGCAAAAAGCCCAGAGCAGTTTCCAAGTAGAAACAAAATCCAGGAAATTCTTTTTCATGACCAAAACGACCAATTTCACTAATCTCCATCATCTTTACCATCTGTTCTTCCATTGTGGGAATTAATGAGTTTCCCATCTTTATGCATATAAGAATTAAAAGTTCTGGTTTCAGATTGCCATTTATTTTAAGAATCATCTGAATTAAAGTTAAAAAATAAAAATCTGGCCTCAGTATCTCTTTGCTTGATGGCTCTTTTATACTGATTTATATCTTTGATTCCAGAATTACTTAGCAGCTGGGTATTTGCCACCAGATTAAACTAAGCTCTACGCAGTTTTTAAGCCATCTCTCGGGGCACATTCACAAGGGGCTTGATCTGCTCTTAATCTTAATTAAGAGCATACCCCTCTCTGACAATTAAAAATCTGCTAGTTTAATAAAAGTAGAAAATCTAAGAGAAACCGTAAGGTACACTCCGTTGCGATGGCCTTTGGAATGGATTGATCTGAAAGCATACCATGCGACTTCTACCTATATAGCTTGCTTATCAGAATGGTCTGTCATTCTTTTCCCATTTGAATACTAGAGATATGATTTGCCCTTTCCCAGACTTTACAGGCTTTTGCAGTGGCCCATAAAAAGATAAAGATCCCCACGAGGCCCCCGACTCATTTCCTACTGAATACACGATTCATCCGTGCAATTTTCTCGGCAACATTTACAGAAATGATTTTTCCATTGCTTTTCCTCCAAACATTTTTTTTTTTTAAGCTTTCCAGTCCAGCCTGCAACCTTTTAAGATTCCTTGACCAGCCTGACCCTTAGAAGCCCAGACAATTTTTTTTGCTGTGGTAAAAACATTAAAAGAGAATGCTTAAGAGAGGTTTTATGGGGTCTAGCCAAATTAAACTGCTCAAAAAAAAAACAATTGGCAGGGCAGTAGCAATTGTTCTCTCTCCTTACAGTGGTCCTGAGCAGCCCTTTGTCATAAAGGCAGGAGTCCTTTGGTAGAGGTGTTTAATGTTATGGACAGATAGTATAATCTGTTATAAATAACTGAAAGGGGGAAAGGAATGGATACTTAAAAACTGATGAGGTTACACAGGCGCTAAACGAATGGGCCCTTAATAGCGAAGAGTGACACATTTAGCAACGCTAATGGAGATACCCAGTGATTTGTCAGCTAGCCAGTAAATGGTGCTCTCTTCCTCAGAATTGGCAAGACCGGGTCAGCGAGGTGAACTTAGAATAACTTTTGTCACTTTGAATGCACACTAATCGGCATCCATTAAAATGAAATATTTTGTTGGCCACCGGACCCCGCACGCCCTGCATAGCTCAGAATGGCACGAGAAAATATTTCTGTCTCTTCCAATGAGACGGGTGCAACCTCTTCTTAAAATCTTCCTTCTATCAGCTCAGAAGGCAACGGGTTATACAGGTCCTCCTTGACTTACAACAGTTCGTTTAGTGACCGTTTGAAGTTACAAGGGCACTGAAAAAAGTGACTTGTGACCGTTTTTTCACACTTAACGATTGTTGCAGCGTCCCCATGGTTGCGTGATCAAAATTCAACTGCTTGGCAACCAGCATGTATTTATGACGGTGGCAGCGTCACGGGGTTGCATGATCCCCTTTTGTGACCGTTTGACAACCAAAGTCCAAAGGTGATTTTCCAAAAGACAACTGGAATGTCTTATTTATTTATTTTTTTTCTAGTAAACCTTTCACATCTCATCCAAGAAGCTTTTTCAGTTCCATCCAGTTGCCTTTTGAAAAGCACCTTTGGGAATAATAAAGGAGAATATTTGTAGCTCGGGGTCCTTGGTGCTCTCTGAGCTTGCTTGTTTTCTCGCAGATCTAGCACTGCTGATGTTACCTAGTTGGGTCATGAAACGTCTGCAAGAAAACAAGCAAGCTCAGAGAAGACCAGAAACCTTTGGGACTACTTATCCTGCTATTTTAGTAGAAATAAGTAACATGTTTTGGGGTATTTGGTAGTTTGATGTTTTATTCTTATTTATTTTTCAGCGTAATGCACATCTAACGTTGTTCCTTATCTTTTATTAATCCTGGATATTTAGTCATACTCTTCCACATTCCCTTGTTGCGAAAGGCAGGATGAGTCATTGGCCTACCTCTCAGGGTGGGTCCAGGGGAGGTAGATAGTGCCACTTGGAAGTACCAAGTCCTGACTCCAGAAAAGAGGCAGGACTAAGTTACAGAGGTTCCCAGGTCTTCTGAAAGAAAAACCTTCAGACATGTCGCTCTGCAGATTCAGCTGTTTTGCACTGTGCTGTCACAAGTTCAGGTGTTGTCTGTGGAGATTCTCCCATCATCCGGTTGTCCCAAAGGTGATTTTCTCCAAAAGGCAACTGGACCTTCTTGGGTGGGTTTTTTTTCCTCTTTAGAAAATATTTGGTGTCAGCGTACCGAGTAATGCACCCATCAAAAGCAGAAAACTCTGAGGCAGGTAGGATTCCTCAAAGAATGTGTTGATTGGATGCATCAAATCAGCACAGCCAGTGAAACCCGTCTCTGAAAGTTTTTTTTCCCTCCAGTTATGACCAAAAAAAAAAAATCGCAATTGATCCCCTCCCCTATTGTCACAGGTCCATTATTGCCCATTAAGATGTTTGTTGGGCTTCTTGGTCAACTTCCTGCCTCCTTCAGCTGCCACCTGTGGATTTGACCTTGGTTCCTGTGAGCAAGCTTTTTGTTTTGACTGCAAGCTAGGCTGTTACCTCTCCCCCTCCCCACAAGTTCATGGCAACTATGAGGCATCAAAAGATGGCTTCAGCCAGGTTCGCTTCAGAGTTGTCCTTTCGCTTCTCATCCAAGAAGCTTCTTTGGAAAAAAAATCACCTTTGGAACAAGTTAAGTGTTGATACACTTCCCTTTAAACCTCTAAATGGCCTAGGAATTGTATGGTAAAGATACATATTTTTTACCCTCTGTTGAATATGAGCCTATCTCTTGAAAAAGCTCTCTGTCTTGTCCCCAAATGATTCTTCGTTTGCTCCCAATCCCTGGTTAGCAGCCCTGTCAATTTACATCTTCGTCGTGTGAGAAAATTCTCCAACAGCACATTTGTGAAAAAGATCATGTTTTTGAGCAGGAGTTGGTCCTTTTGCTTCGCTCGCAGTACATGATGTTCCTGACTGCTTACATCTACGTGGGCAGAAGCCTGGTGTACCGGAAATAGCTCCTGCCTTATTTATTTTTTTAGCTTCCTGCACTCACTTTCATAAATACACAACTAAATTTAGTTTCTTTAGACACGAAACTTGGGACTTTCAGAGTTAAGTCATATGTACCCAGGCTTATTAGTTTGAAGTGTGAAATACATAACGCTTGCCGCCTATTGTGGATTATAAACCTCGGTAAATACGGTTTGGCTGAAATACAGCCTCGCTTGAAGCAGACTTGAACAAAAGGCTGCTTCGTCAAAAAAACGTGGAGGTGTTTTCTTGCTTTTCAGCTGCAAACTGGAGGAAAGGTACAATTGCATCTCACAGAGTTTACACAATATGCAAACCTATCTTCTCTTTTATTTTTATTTTTTGTTTGGAAGACCCCGGGTTAGGGTCCAGATTATGGTTATATTTCTTTCTTTTTGTTACTTTTGTGTTTTGTTTTTGTTATTAAATAGGCAAGGAAGGGCTGATTAAACCAAACCACCCTCAACATGGCTGGGAAACAAATTCTTGCCTCAGCCTTCCTTAATCTTAAGCCACTCTCTGGATTTAATATTACATACTGTACAGGGATCCCCTGGTATTTGCTCTATAAAGGGCTTGTGTTAGTTAGATTGTAATTCCAATTAATTTTGCCACATTGTGGAATCAGCTGCAAAGGATGAGAGTTGTAATCCTGCATATTTCCGCCTTCAATCGCACGAATTTTAGAATATTTATATATTCCCTACCAATCGGGAGCAAGCTGCAATTTTTACTGCTAACTTTCTTAAGGAATTAATGGAATCTACATGCCTACTCTTTGTAACAGACACAACAGTTGGCTTTTTGATGAAGTTGTCATCCTCTTCCTCTTACAATGATTGAGTTCAAGGTGAGATGGGAATGATTTCAAGTCTTCCTAAGAGTTTAACAGCAGTACCTTCCTTATTCACTTTTTGCAACAGACAACCAAGTCACTGACAACCAAATGAAATGTTGTTGCTTGTTCCTAATTTTTCCATTTGCATTTAACTGCTTCTTCTCTTTGTGACTCACTCACTTTTCTTTCTTTCCATCCATCCATCCATCCATCCTGGCTGTCATCACAAGAAAATTGACTCTAGGCTGCTCTCGGCAGCCCGATAAAGCACAATGCAAATATTAACGATCATGATAAAAATGTAAAATAAGTATTAAAAATTTAATATTATTAAGTGTAAATTCTACGAACCTTAGGCAGAGAAAGAATATCTACCTCAGTACTGGATATCTACACATATTTCTGGTTTTCTCTGGGACTCCCAGGATGGGTAACCTAGCCAAGGACTTCTGGAATGTCAGGAGGGATGGAGCTAACTTAAGGTGTAGGGTCTCCTGCTTGGGTGGGAGTTGGCCTAGATGACCTCTGAGGTCCCTTCCAACTCTGTTAAATTTGTTAACATTGGGGGAGATTCCCAGAGGTGCTTTTCCAAAAGGCAGCATGACTTTCTTGTTCACCCCCCACCCCCTAATGTTTTGATTCTCATCCAATAAGCTTTTTCGCTTCTGGCTGCCAGGGAATTCTGGGAGTTGAAGTTCACAAACCCCTGTTCTTGACCATTGTATTTGGCCAACCCTGGATTAGTAGACTCTTTTCCCAGAGTTCAACTGCACAACGCGGAGCCACAGTTGCGAAGCGTGAAAGCTTTTGACAATTGAATCTTACTGTAATGGGGACAGATGTTACAATAAGTGTTCACATGCTGTTAAACTAAAAATATTTCACAGTTTGGGGCCATATGGCTCCTTTAATTGTTGTCACTAAATCGCAGTCATTGTCAAAAAAAATGTGAAAAATGTGATTCATGTCAAATGCCTTTTCCTTAACTGCAGTAGGATGAGGCTTAGAATTTAGTTGGATGTTACCAACATGTTTTCTTTGTTTCTCCAGTTGGGAAGACTTCTTTGATCACCAGATTCATGTATGACAGCTTTGACAACACCTACCAGGTAAGATTTTTTGTTTTTGTTTTATGATTTCCAAACTTTAACTTAAGGGATTCAGAACTTTGCTGAAATATTCCAGGTTAACAGAGATTTCCTTCTGTTTTTAATCTCATGCAGCAGAAAAATGATGGACAAAGTAGTTTCTCAAGATTGTTCAATAGTAGAATAGAAATAATAGAAGGCCAGGACTCTGATCCTAAGACATAGGAATCAGAAGAGTTTCTGGCTTTGTTATCAGTTTGTCTGCTTACAATGAAAGACTGTACTAGCTGTGTACTCTGTAGAAAATACCATAAACTCTTTTCTCTTTTCATGTTTCATATCCTATACAGCTATTCCTTATGTGCTTCTGTATTTCTGGCTGATATTGGTTCTGCATAAGTTGCTAGATACCTTAATAAACAAGGAGAAAACTTTATGTAAACTAAAAGGTACAGATCTCCTTTGCATACGTAGTGAATTAACCCATTTGCCAGATAAGAGTCTCACACTCACATTCAGCCTAAATTACAGGAGTCTGCTCTGGCACGTACATTCTGAGATAAAACATGGAATAATAGAGCTGGAAGGGACCCTGGAGGTCTTCTAGTCCAACCCCTGCTCAATCAGGAGAGCTTATACCATTTCAGACAAGTAGACGTCCAATCTCTTTTTTAAAAAACCTCCCGTGATGAAGCATCCACAAGCTGTTCCACTGGTTAATTGTCCTCACACTGAGGACAGTTTCTCCTCTTGTTCTTGTTTTCCTAGGTCCTCTCCTTGATTACTTTCCATCTGTTGCTTCTTGTCCTTCTCAACTCCCTTCTCTGCCAAATGTAGAAAACATGAATTTTTTTTGAAAGGGAAGAGTAGAAGTCTGTGGCAAGAGGTTGGATAGAGAGTGAATCATCCACCATTCTCAATACCTTTGTGATGGAATATGGACCTAGAGAATAAGTGGGGGCAGGGGGGGGTAGTTTTGAGACCCCAAAGCTTTCCCAGAGAGAGGCCCAGATTAAGAGTCTGCACAACCCCAAACTGAATGGGGTAGGGTAGCCAGATCGTAGAGGGATTGATTTTATACTTACAATTGATTTTCTATTTACATTTCTACTGCGTTGTAAGACGCCCTTGTTGCTTGGGATAGCAAGATGGGTGGTGTATAAGTCATAATAATAAATAAATAAATTCTATTCAAAATTAATTTTAAAGACGGGGAATTCTTGCTTCCAAATGCAAGGATCCTTTCCCCATTTTTTTGGTATGTGTGAAGGAGCCCTTCCCAAAGGTTGAACACAGGGTGGATTTGATTTAAATCAAGTCAATTGAAATCACAATTTGAATCACTAGTAAAAAGTTTGATTTAAATCAATTCAATTGAAATCATAATTTTTAAAGAGTGGCTGTCATCTCTGTCCCGCAGTTGCTCCTACTCTGACCTTCTGTTGACTCCCCGACAGTCCCAATATTGCAGAATATACAGCCCCGTGCTACCTACCCAAGCTCCATTTCATGCTGAATAAACTCAATTATTATTGTATCTGAAATAGAAAACGATCTTTAGATAGATTTTTTTTTATTCCAAAAGCATATTATTAAAATAAATTTGATAGAAATTTTTAAAAAAATCCTTTTTTAATTTGTTTTAATTTTTTTTTTAAAAAAAACATCGATTTTTATCCACCCTGGTTGAACAGCACTTAGCTGGAATAGTTCTAGTGGCCGGATTGGAACGCCAGCAGATTCAGCCGGACTTTTGACGATATAAGACAGCTCAAACATTCCTTGCAGACCCTTTTCTATTTCTGCCCATTGCAAATGCCGTCGTTATCGCGCTTTTGTTCATGCCGTCATCGATTGTCCTGTCCCAGCCTTGGTTCTCTTTGTGCAATGTGCCTCCTGGTTTTAATTGGAGTTTGGCCTTCAGAGCTTGAATAGTACGGCGGCCTTCAGGGAAAGGACGTACGGCATAACTAATGAGGCACTTGTAAGGCTGATGGCTGAAACCGCAAAGCAGGGAGACCACTCAAGTGGAAGATACGCCTGCGATCGGGATGGAACTGGATCCCTCTTCGCTCACGGAGGATTTATGAGATGGGTCCCTGGAATGCACTTGCCTTTCTGCCCAGCATTATCCACCGGCTGAATGCCAGCTCCTCTTAAAGAAGGAGGCTCGGCTCAACCTATTCTCCAAATAGGTTCTCTGTTCTCCAAAGCCCCTGAAGAGGCAGGACAAGAAGCAATGGATGGAAACTCATCCAGAAGAGAAGCCAACCTGGAATTAAGGAGAAATTTCTGATGGGGAGGTTAGCCAGTGGAACGGCTTGCCTCCAGAAATTGCGGGTGCTCCAACACTGGAGGTTTTTAAGAAAAGACCGGACAGCCAGTTGTCTGGAATGGTGTAGAGTCTCCTGCTGAAGCAAGGGGTAGAACTAGATAACCTCCAGGTTCCCTTTTAACTCTGGGTATTCTGTTATTGGGTGGTTGTGGTTAGTTGCAAAGTCGTGTCCGACCCATCGCGACCCCATGGACCACGTTCCTCCAGCCTTCCTGTCCTCTGCCATCTTCCGGAGTCCATTTAAGCTCACGCCGACTGCTCCAGCCCTCTCCTTCTCTGCCTTCTTCCCTTCTTCTTCTATTGCCCTCCAGCATTCGGCGCTTCTCCAGGGAGTCCTTCCTTCTCATTAGGTGGCCCAAAGTACTCAAAAGTTATTGGGGAGGTCCAGTTTAATGAAAAGAAGGACTAAGGGTGACATGACAGCCGTCTTGCAATATCTCAGGGGCTGCCCCAAAGAAGCCAGGGTTCTAGGACTATCTCTCTGTGTGTGTGTGTGTGTGTGTCTTGAGAACCAAACGCAGGAGTTTTAAAGAAAAGGAAATGGGAGAGTTGTTTTGTCAGGGAATTGCGTGGCAGGTGTTCCAAATGAGGTCAGAGACACTGCCACCAACTTGCGGGTTGGACTAGAAGATCTCCAAGGTCCCGCCTGCGATAATCCTGCTCAACAAGATAGCCATGCTTGGGATCGTGGGCGGCCTCCTGTGGTCTTACGATGATTTCGCTGAAAATCCTGGAAAGAGTGCAGAGGACGGCGACGGAGATCGTTAGAGGGCTGGAGGCCCAAACATGCAAAGAATGGGTAGGAATCGGGCATGTCTAGTTTAGCGAAAGGAAAGGTGAGGGGTGAGATGACAGCAGTCTTTCCAATATTTGAGGGGCTTGCCCCAAAGAAGAAGGGGTCAGCCTGTTCTCCAAAGAGCCAGAAAGTGGAACTAAGGAGAAACTCCCCAGCACAGTGAGGACAATTAACCAGTGGACCTGCTTGCCTCGGGAAGGGGTGGGTGCTTCAGCCCTGGAGGTTTGTAAGAAAAGGTTGGACGAGCGTTGTCTGAAGTGGTACGGGGTTTCCTGCTTGAGCATGGGGTTGGACTAGAAGATCTCCAAGGTCCCTTTTCCAAACTCTTGTTATTCTGTAGTACTGTTAAGCACCCTGCTCCTTCCTCTCTTGCTTTCTTCGCCGGTTACAGAGCAAGCCCACTGCTGCGGTCTCCCCTTCCCTTCTTGGAAATAGACAAGGGGGGTGGGGAGTGAGGGCAAGGTTTGAATCAGCCCCGTTGCCTTTTCCAAACTAAAAAACTAAAATAAAATCCCTGCTTCCTGGGCTACGAGGCATGAGGAGGCCCGAGGGGCAGCCGTGTGGAAGAAGAAGAAAAGGGCCCGCCGAATAGCTCTTTGCGAGGCTTTTTTCAAGTCCTCCCATCGGTCTGTTCACGCCTTAGCATTATCTCATGCCTGCCACAAGCACATGGCTTTGTGTGCTTTGCAAACAGCGAGCCAGACGGCAGGCCCTTTCTGCGGAGGAAGGAGGGAGACCGCCTCTGGCGTCCCCAAGGTGGGTTTCCGGTGGTGAGCCCAGATAATAGAAGCACAATAGAAGGAACCTTTGCTGCTTCCTTGACGCCGGGCTACTGGATTCCCTTAGCCAAGTACAAAGGATGAAGCTACTCAAAGGAGGAGAGAGAGGGAGCAACAAGGGGAGGAGGAAGATTTAGGAACAGAACCCGCAGAATCTATTCCTTCTTCATCGGTGGGAGAAGTTTCCTGTGGACAGAATAGCCGTTGGAAGGTTAAAAAGAGCTGTTCAAACATATTTTAACCGCAGCAAGGATTCTCTCCGCACAATGTTGGAAAAACGAAGACACCACAAGACGAGGAGATATATTTAAGAAGATATTATTAGATTGTGCGGGAATGAAGAGACTGACATTGAAAAACGAACAGAAAGAATAGAACAGGAATAGAATAAGAAAAGAATAGAATAGAATAAGAAAGGAATAGTATAGAATAGAATAAGAAAGGAATAGAATAGAATAAAGAATAAAATTAAGAATAGAATTAAGAATAGCATAGCATAGAATAGACTAGACTAGACTAGACCAGACCAGACCAGACCAGACCAGACCAGACCAGAATAGAATAGAATAGAATAGAATAGAATAGAATAGAATAGAATAGAATAGAATAGAATTCTTTATTGGCCAAGTGTGATTGGACACACAAGGAATTTGTCTTTGGTGCAAATGCTCACACTGTACATAAAAGGAAAGATACATTCGTCAAGAGTCAAGAATCATAAGGTACAACACTTAATGATAGTCACAGAGTACAAAAAGCAATCAAATCATAATCAATATAAATATGAAGACACAGAATATTATCAGACATGGCACTTATTTTACCAGTGGTTGAGGGAAAAAAGGGGGTGGAGATTAAGAATGGAATCTGTATCGTTAAGCAGATTAAATACCCAGACAACACTAAGTGCTTTATAAAGCACTAGGAAATGTATTAAATAGAAAATTAATAAAAAAATGTTTTTTTTAAAGAAAGATTAAAAAAAAGAATTTTCAGCAAGATAAATGTTCTCTCTGACTTCAAAGAGCCCCTGCTTTGTAAGCCTCTGGTTCAAGGCCCCCCTTTTAAAAAGGTTCTTCTTCCCTTCCCTCCATATATTGGTAGTCCTTGACTTAACGACCACAATTGAGCCCAAAAATTTATGTCGTTAAGCGAGACAGTTAAGTGAGTTTTGTCCCGTTTTGCCACCTTTCTTGCCACCGTTGCTAAGTGAATCACTGCAGTTGTTAAGTTAGTAACAGGGCTGTTAAGTGAATCTGCTTCCCTCATTGACAGAAGGTCGCAAAAGGTGATCCCATGTCCCTGGGACTCTGCAACCGTCATAAGTTGCCAAGCGGCTGAATTTTGATCACATGACCATGGGGATGCTCAACAGTCATAAGTGTGAAAAGTGGTCAGTGCAGTTGTAACTTTGAGCAGTCAGTAAATGAACGGTTGCAAATTGAGGACTACCTGTAGTGGAAGTAGAAGTTTGATCTGTGCCTTAGATTAGATTCTAGATTAATGGTCAATTGTTCATCTAAAATTTAAAAAAACGCAGATTCGCTTGATTAAATGGATCCAGCATGGTAACTGATATTTCAAATTTTCATTACTCTTGACGGGTAATTGAGTGGATAGCGCATAATTTAGCAAAAGGAACGTGTGCATTTAGGTACTCACTGTTGAATTGCGTTTTGCAGGCAACAATCGGCATTGACTTCTTATCAAAAACGATGTACCTGGAAGATCGCACAGTGAGTAAGAGTTTGCAGTGACTTAACTAGCCTGTCTTAACATGGATGGTGCGTTGCATTGTGTAAATCAGGATTTCCCAGCCTTGCCAACTTTTAAGGTGTGTGGACTTCGACTCCTAGAATTCCCCAGCCAGCTGGCTGGGGAATTCTGGGAGTCGAAGTCCACATGTCTTAAAATTGCCCAGGTTGGGAAATCTTGGTCTAAATGCATTTTGCAAGGATATGAACAGCTTCTGATTTCAAGTGGGCCATACCTCCAGTGTCAATTGTGGGGAACGGTTTAACAAGCGACCCCTTCCCTTACCGGAGGCATCCGGTTGGCCAAAATGCTGGATGAAGGCCTTGGCCTTGGCCAAACCAGCAGAGTTTTGCTTACCTTCTTATCATAACAGAGAACTGCCCAGGCCTCTGCAGGTTGCCGTATTGAATGCCTAGGTTGGCCTGAGAATAACCAGTCTGGCGCCCTTATCATCTCAAATATTTCAAACTGCGTATGAAGGTAGAAACCGAAATCTCACCCCTATAAATTGGATGGAATGTTTTGCTCCTGAATTGTCTTTATATGAAAAATAATTTGAAGCGGCCATTAAATACTACAGTGCACTTTTTGAGGCCATCCTTATACAGTGGTACCTCACTACTCATTGTTAATTGGTTCCAGGAGGAGCCATGAGTAGCAATAGCACTTAGACTTATATACTGCTTCATAGTGCTTTCCAGCCCCCTCTAAGGGGTTTACAGAGTCAGCATATTTGCCCTCAACAATCTTCCACATTCTAGGGAGGGGAAGGCTGAGTCAGCCTGGAGCCAGTCAGGATCGAACTCCGGGCCGTGAACAGTGAGTTAGCCTGTAGTACTGCATTCTAACCAATGCGCCACACCAGGGCTCAGTACCAAAAACAATGAGTGCCAAACAAATTTTTCCCACGAGGAATAATAGAGCAAGCCACAAGGCAGCCAACACTCACAAGTTCTGGCTTGTGCATTGAATATCAAAACCAACGACAAGTACCCACAGGACAAAATGTTCAGGTCAAGTACCACATGCGATGAGTTTTGAACAGTAGCAAGGTACCACTGTAGAAGCGAATAAAATAAAGTGAGAATCCCGTGTACAGTGACAACCAGATGTTCTGCTCAGTGAGAACTCATCTCAAATTTCCCTGTGACAGAAAAGACACTTTGCCCCAATTATTTATTTATTTTTAAAAAGCCAAGCCTTTCTTTCCTATATTTAAAAATAGATAGGATAGTTTTAACCTTACGGTGATACGGGAGTGCCGGAAACTACCATCGGCCCTCGCCAGTAAACCGGACAGGAAATACGAGTAGATGAGCTAACTCCACAGTTTATTGTAAGGCTACATTACGAGAATTTTGCAAGCCTGAAAGTACAAAACAACTTGTCAGGATTCCGGCAGTTACCCCCCCATTTAAATCATGTGTCTCGAGCCAAACTTCTAAAACTTCAAAAGGATTTATTGGGAGTTAACATGTCTGGCGCTAACTGGATGTAGCCAACTCTGAGACACATCATTCATTGTCACCTGTGACCCTGGTTTTCCCTTCACACCCTGGGTGTATCGTAATTCATATCCTCCAATGGGACACCTCCCTAGCCCAGAGTCATCCATCAGGCCCTCCAGTTAGAATTTTGCACGGCAGAAACTTCAGTCGCCTAGAAACTATCTTTGAAAACATTTATGGAATGCAGTTTCAGTTTGCAAGCTGCCGCACTGCTCCCCCCACCCTTTCGGTTGGCAACTCTAAAAAGACCATGGAAATATTTTATGAGTTGACACTCCTGCGGCCTCTTTTTTTTTTACCGTCTGTTTAGTTAGGGTTGATTCTCTTTTTCCTCTGCTCTGTTATGCAGCTGCAGGCTAGGCTGCCTCTTATCTGTGCGGCATCTCTACGACCCCAACCTACCTCCCATTACCCCCAGTGCCGCCACCGATACCTTCCGCATTACCGGTTGTCCTCGACTTAACCACCACGACTGAACCCCAAATTTCCGCTGCTGAGCAAGACATTTCTTAAGCGAGTTTCCCCCCCTCCCACAACCTGTCTTGCCGCCGTTGTTAAGTGGATCGCTGCAGTTGTTAGCAACCCGGTGGTCAAACGAATCTGGCTTTCCCCTTTGACCTGGCTCGTCGGAAAGTCGCAAAAGGAGATCGCCCCCCGAGACGCTGTGACCGCCATAAATACGAACCACTTGCCAAGCATCCAAATTTGAATCCCACGATCGGTGGGGAAATACTGCAACGGTCGTAAGTGTGGAAAATGGTCGTCAGTCACTTTTTTCCAGTGCCGTTGTAGGTTCAGACAGTCACTAAACAAACCGTTGTAAGTCAAGGACTACCGGTACTGCTCCCCACCGCCATAACGGAGTTCCACATGCCAACCATGATGGTTTCTGGGCAATGTGGAGATTCATACCCTGCTTAGCGGCCAGGGCCTTTTGTTCCTTCCGACCATCTCCAGCTGGAAGATCAACCAATCTGATCAAATTTTCCTTACCTTCCTAGTCCAGCAGATCATTTTGAATAGAATCCTCCGGCCCAAAGCCATCAAAATGAAACTAATAACCCTTTGGGGTTAAATTTGTAAAAATCATACTGTTAAGAAACACTTCCCTTACCAGCAGTGCTGTTTCATGTTCATTTTTTAACAAAAAATACGATTAAAAAATATGCGGTACACGGCCGGCCATCGGCTTTGTTCCTAACACAGCCCCTTTTTGGGTTATCCCAGCCTTCTCGCAAAACCTTTTTAACTCAAGTGCAAGGATGTGCAACTCTTGAGCGGCTCTTAAGACTTGTGGACTTCCAGCTCCCAGAATTCCCCCCTCCAGGAGGTTTTCAAGAAGAGACCAGACCCCGCCATTTGTCCTGAGCGGTATAGGATCTCCTGCTTGAGGTGGGGGGTGGGGTGGGCTAGAAGACCTCCAGGGTCCCTTCCCACTGTTGTTCTGTTACTCTGCCGGAGATTTTCTGGGAGTTGAAGTCCACAAGTCTTAAAAAAACGTTGCCAAGGTTGCACATCCCTGCTGGCGTTTCTCCCTCTCGCAGGCCAATTCTCCTTTTGCTGGCTGGCTGCCCCCACGAAATACGCCGACACGCTGCCTGCCTGGTCCCCAAAGTTAGCTGGGTTCCCCTGTCTTCCCCCCCCCCCAAGAAAGGTTCCTGGATTCACCCAGAGCCCCCCGAGAAATCCTCGCGGCCTGCTTCTGCTTGCAACCTCGATGCAAACACCTTTCCGTGCATGAGTTTTTAAAAATAATTTTTTTAAAAAAGAAAACGTTTTGCTTTTTTTATTTAAAAAAAAAAGAAGCGGAAAATCATGTTCTTCTTTTAAGTGCGGGATGGCCTTTTTTTTTTTCTTTTTTTTTCTTTTTCCTTTTAAATTTTCTCCCGTCCCCCACAGATTAGGTTGCAGCTCTGGGATACTGCGGGCCAGGAACGTTTCCGTAGCCTCATTCCCAGTTACATCCGCGACTCTGCCGCCGCTGTAGTAGTATACGATATTACAAGTAGGTATATCTAGCTCTGGCTTTTGACTTGTGTCTTTTTTTTTTTTTTTGTCTTGCTTGTTTTGACCGATTTTCGTTAGGTACGGTTACAATTGTGGGACACGGCAGGCCAAGAGCGGTTCAGGAGCTTGATTCCTAGCTACATTCGTGACTCCACTGTCGCAGTTGTTGTGTATGATATCACAAGTGAGTGGGGGGGGGGGGGGGGCTTTTTCCGTATTCTTGGTGCATGCTCTCCTTTCCTTCCTTCCTTCCTTCCTTCCTTCCTTCCTTCCTTCCTTCCTTCCTTCCTTCCTTCCTTTCCCTCCCCTCCCTTCCGTTTCCTTATCCTTTCTTTCCCCCTTAACCTCCTTTCCTTTCCTTTCCTTTCCTTTCCTTTCCTTTCCTTTCCTTTCTTTTCCTTTCCGTTCCTTTCCTTTCCTTTCCATCTCTTTCGTTTCCATCTCTTTCCTTTCCTTTCCTTTCCTTTCCTTTCCTTTCCTTTCCTTTCCTTTCCTTTCTTTTCCTTTCTTTTCTTTTCCTTTCCTTTCCTTTCCTTTCCTTTCCTTTCCTTTCCTT
>NW_020769627.1:148626-168532 GCF_900518735.1 Pseudonaja textilis
CTGTTCTGTTCTATTCTATTCTATTCTATTCTATTCTATTCTATTCTATTCTATTCTATTCTATTCTATTCTATTCTATTCTATTCCATTCCATTCCCTTCCCTTCCCTTCCCTTCCCTTCCCTTCCCTTCCCTTCCATTCCATTCTATTCTATTCTATTCTATTCTATTCTATTCTATTCTATTCTATTCTATTCTATTCTATTCTATTCTATTTCTCTTCTACATCCTTTCATTCATATTCCATTCCATTCTTATTCTTATTCTGTGCTTTTTTCCCCCCTTGTTCTAGGGCTGTCATGTTAAAACCTCAACTGAAACCGCACAGGGTAGTCGAAGGACGGAATTAAATCTGCCTCCCAACAGGAGGACTCCGTCAAATAAGTCGTGCCTCACAACCACGGTCATCGGTTGCATCACACCCATGCCAATAAAAGAATTCAACCAGAAATTGGGAGGATCTGTTTGCAAATCTCTCCGGCAAGGCTGGGAAACGGGTCCTCGGCATATAAGCCAAACAGATGGCCGGAGAAAATGGTTCCAAGGCTGCCTTCTTGGATAAAATCCAGAATCTATCTCTCTCTCTCTCTCTCTCTCTCTATATATATATATATATTTGCAGACCAAACCCAGCTGGGACCGTTACTTCCCGCAAAGTTTTTTCCGCTTGGATGCCCATCAGGCAGCCAAGCGAGATGAACACACGGCTAGGAGGTTATTGGACGGTGCCCATCGATATCCTGGAATTCACACACACACACACACACACACACACACACACACACAACGAAGGAAGCTAGAATCAGCTGGAGGCTGGCGGACAACTGGCCACTGTTCCTTTAGCGCTGTTGGCAGTTGTGTTGGAGTGTCGAATGAAAGAATTTTCTGTTTCGTCTTGATGTGTCTCTCCATTGTGTAGGAAGGGGACATTTGGGGTGATTCGGCCCCGCACCGCCAGGACCGCAAAAAAAAAGAATGCAAACTTTTCCATCACCATGAATGGTGCCCCCGTCGATGAAGGTTTTTAAGAAGAGACTGGACAACCATTTGTCTGGCATGGTAGGGTCTCTTGCTCGAGCAGCGGGTTGGACTAGAAGACCTCCAAGGTCCCTTTCAACTCTTGTTGTTATTCTGTTATCTATTATTCCCTTATCTGTTATCTAACAAAAAAGGGAGAGGGGTCCCTTCAGAGCCCCCCAGTAGGTCACTTCAGACCCCCCCAAGCTGTGTGTGTGTTTGTGTGTGCGTGCGTGTGCGCAAACATGCACACACACAGCAAACTAGATGCTCAGGCTAACTAACAAGGGCTTCGTGAGGTAAATCAACACAGTGGGAACATCGTGAGGTAAAGAGAACAAACCGAAGGGGGGGGAAAAGGCGGGAAAAAAGGGAACCTCCCCTTCCACAACCACAGCAACCAATCACGGCGCAGATTGCCTCATGCAGGAGCCAGCCCTCTCCAATCAATCGAATACAACCACTACCACCCCGGCTCCACCTACCTAATTTAAGCATTTTACATCTATCCTCCAAGCAGTTGCCACAGCCTTGAGAACTCGAAACGTAACTTTGTGAAAAAGATCCTACTCACCCCGGCATTCGCGGCCCGTCCTGACATCTCGGCAGTTGGATCGGATGTTAATTCTACCGTCCATTTCACGGCCGGTATCATCTTGGTAGTAGACGAGGCTGCCGTCCGCCCAGAGCACAAACCAGTTCCTTTTCCAGCGTCGCAGAATCGAACCTGCCGTGGGAGGAAAAAATAAAAAAAAATAAGAAAAATTTGGAAATACTACAGCAGTCCTTGACTTAACGACCGTTCGTTTAGTGACCAAAGTTACATCGGCACTGGAAAAAAAGCAACTGATGACCATTTTTCACGCTTACAGCTTCCCCCATGAGAATGTGATCAAAATTAGGATGCGGCTAACTCACATTTATGATGGTCGCAATGTTCACGGTGATCCCCTTTTGCGACGTTCTGACAAGCAAAGTCAACGGGGGAAGCCAGATTCACTTAACGACCGTGCTACTCACTGAACAACTGCCATGATTGTCTTAAGAACTGTGGCAAGAAAGGCTGTAAAAATGAGGCGAACCTCACTTAACAACTGTCTCACTTAGCAACATAACTTTTGCGCTCAATTGTGGTCATAAGTCGAGGACTATCTGTAGACAGTGATTTTCGTAATATATCCAAATACAAAATCAGAACGTTGGAAATGTAAAGAAAAAAGAAGGAACATTCTTTCACGTGTGGTGGCTATGCCCAAAAGCTAGAAAATATTGGACGAAGATAGAAAGAGGGCTACAAGAGATTACAGATAGATAACAAATAGAATTTAAACCTGAAATACTCTTTTTTTAAAAAAAACATAGATTTTTATTGTGTTTTCCACCAATACAACTCAAATCATAATCACATTTTCAACAGCATTTTGACATCTACAAATATCTACAAATCTATCAATAACTATTATCAATTATCTTAATCAGTAACTGCTTATATTCTTATATACTTTACATATTTATTTTTTAATAGTTACAATAATGCCATCTTTCATTCATACAGTGCGTCGACTGGGTATATCTTTGGCTCACATAATATTTTCTTAACCAATATCGCAATAATAACATTTTCTTTATAAATCATGAATCATTTTCTTTTTTTGTTTATTTGTGCTGTTGTGACTTTGAATAGTCACTAAATGAACTGCTAAATGAAGTCGAGGATTACCTGTAAGTGCTGGCTGAATGCACCGTTTTAGAAATGGTCAATTCTGCCCAACTTACATCTTACCTGCTTGTAAATAAACCGCTTCCTGGCCTATCGGTTATTGTTATTACCCTTCAATGCTTAAGCACTTTAAAAGCTCCAACTGGGTGAGTCAGGCTGATGCTCTTGCTTTGAATCATCACACGGACACGATTCCTAAGGGAGCTTAATTATTCACCTTTTGATCCAATGTATCATTATACTATCCTGTCATTTCCTATTTGGATTTAGGAAGCTGCCCACCCACTAGCAATATATATATATATATATTCTAGAAAGCTCCCAGACAACAAGAAAAGAAGAAAACAAATTAAAAGTGATTATAAAACAATCCAAAACAGATCGCAGATAACAATCAGAGTTGGAAGGGACTGTTGTGGTTCGCCAGCAGCAGGTGTGGACAGCTGAGATCTCGAAGAACGAGGACTCGGATACGGGGCCTACATGAGATGCAGGGATGGGGCCAGGACCATCGGGGAGTGATGGTCAGAGCTTGTGGAGGCTGGCAGCAGAGAGGAAGAGATTCCCGAGGAGCCTGTGCACAGTGTGCATGTGCGCAGGGCTACTCGAAGGACAGAGCAGCTGCAGCAGCACAGGCAACTCGGGAGTAAGGCTGCAAGGTGATGGCCCCTCCTTTAAGGGATAAAAGCCAGCTGAGAACCCGGAGTTCTTTGCAGGAAGCAAAGACGTTTTTGCACTCAAGCCTTGTGGATGTTCGGACTTTCTTAGTTTGTGTTTGGAGAATCTTCGTGTTTGAAATATTTCTTGGCAACCTTATCTAGAGTTCTTGGCAGCTTGCACCACCTTGGCAAGGCTTGTTCTTATCAGAGACTATTAGTTTGAAACAGCTTTTTAACCGGAAGGAATAGAATTCATGAAGAGTCATTAACAGGTTTTGCTGTTACCTCCGTTTTGTGTTTGTTTCCTTGGAACAAGGTTTGGGTCATCTAGTCCAACCCCCCGCCCAAGTGGGAGTCCCTACGCCATTTCTGACAAACAACTCGAGTAATGTCGTGCCCGCCAGAGTGGCGCCATCTAAAAAGGACAGTCCACCTACAAGGGATCCTCGACTTACAACTATTGGTTTAGTGACCGTTCGAAGTTTTACAATGGCACTGAAAACAACAGTGACACGACTTGTTTTTCGCCCTTATAACTCTTAGTGACACGGTTGTTAAGTGAATCTGGCTTCCCCATTGACTTTGCTTGCCAGGTGGGATCACATGACCCCGGGACACTGCAAACCGTCATAAATAGGAGTCAGTTTCCAAGCGTCTGAATTTTAATCACGTGACCCTGTAATGGTCGTATGGGTGAAAAACAGTCGCTTCGAATGGTCACTAAGCGAAGCATTCTAAGTTGAGGACTAGCTGCACTGTGGAGAACCGTGAAATTCCCAGGTATAAGACCTGAGATTGAAGAAGAGTCGGTAGGAAATTGTATTATTTTTCTATAATTTTTATTAAAACCTTGAAGGAAAAAGGGGAAAAAAAGAGAGTAAAAGAAAGAAAGAGAAAGAAATCAAAGGAAAAGCAAAAGGGGACAAAAAAATGGAAAAGAAAGAAGATAAGATAGAAAGAAGAAGATTATATCTAGAAATGCAGGTAGTCCTTCACTTAATTGAGCCCAACATTTCTGCTGCTAAGCGAAACAGTTCTTAAGTGAGTTTTTCCTCATTTCACGACCTTCTTGACACACTTGTTAAGGGAATCCCTGCAATTGTTAAGTTAGTAACACCGTTGTTGAGTGAATCCAGCTTCCACGTTGACTTTTGCTTGTCTGAAGGACCTAAGAGGGTATATCACCTGACCCCGGGAACTCTGCAACCATCGTTAAGTAGGAGTCAGTTGCCAAGCCTCCGAATTTTGATCGTGGGACCACAGTCAGGAGGCTGTAAGGGTCTGAAAAAACGGTCCTAAAGTCACTTTTTCTCAGCGCCATTGTAACTTCTGGACGGTCACTAAAACAAACTGTTGTAACTCGAGGGCTTCCTGCAGAGTTTATCTTCTTTCTTTCGCCGTTCTCTTCTTCTCATCTTTGCCTGCTTCCTTTCCTTCCTTCCTTCGAGCGAAAAAGGTTCGGCAGCGGAGGTGAGAAACAAAGAGGCGTTTGCAAGAAACTGCCGATGTTGCAAAAAAAAAACCACCAACCCCACAGCCAGGTTGTCATCCGACACACTGCAAACTGGAGCCTGGGCATTGATTTCCCGTCAACTCTCTCCTCCGAGGGCTTTGGACCCCTTCCAGTTCCCCATTTAAAACCCCACGATTGACCCACCCAACCTTCACAAGGGCTGATCTGGTGCAAGAAGAGACTGCAGAGCGGAAGGGGGGTGGGTTTTTTTTTTTGGAACTGAATGGCAACGCCTTCTGGAAGAATCCAGGTTGGGAAGCTTTCAGTTTAGTTTATTGTCATTGCACCTCGTTTGCATCCTGGAATTAAATGCCATCTTCGGTGTACGTTAGAACTATACAAACAAAAACACAAGCGCACATCCTTCGCAATCTGTGCAATTGAATGAGAAACCCCTGATATCGCATGAATATTGCCCTATACAGTAGAATTCAACAGAGCTGCTGCCCTGGCATAGAAGCTGTTTTTCAGCCTATTTGCTCTTGTTTTTATTATCCTGTACTGTCTGCCAGATGGTAATAGTTCAAAAAAAATGGGTGTCCAGGATGAGATGGATCTTTGAAGATGAATGTTTTGAACTTTCTTAAGGCAACGGGAGAATGTTTTGTACTTTCTTAAAGCTCTTCCAAAGAGGGCATTCTATACAATTGATATTGTGTTAATATTGCCCTATATAGTAGAATGCAATAGAGTTACTGCCCTGGGATAAAAGCTGTTTTTCAGCCTGTTTGTCCTTGTTTTTATTATTTTCCTGTACCGTCTGCCAGGTGGTAATAGTTCCCCCACACCCAAAAAGGTGCCCAGGATGAGATGGATCTTTGAGGATGTTTTGAATGGAGGGATAGAAGGAATGGGTGGATGGAGGGAAAAGAGATGGAAGTTAAGATTCCGGTTTCCGGCACTCGCACGTGAGCTCCTATTCCGGCACTCAGTGCCGAAAAGGTTAATCACCACTGACAGAGGCCATAGGTAAAATATCCCAAAGGTGCTTGTTTTTTTTTTCTTTTCCCAAGAGCAACTGGACTTTCTGGTTTTTCTTTGAAGACATTTCGCTTCTCATCCAAGAAGCTTCTTCAGTTCTGACTGGATGGTGGGGAAGGGAAGGATTTGCACTCCTTGCAGACAGCTGGTCATTTGCATCCTTTTAAAGGGTCGTTGAGGCCACTTGGAGGTTTATCTGTCTCCTCGGGGTCACCTGAGTGGTGCAAATGGTTCTTGTTGTCTGCAGTTTTTCCTCTCTGGAAATCCATTCCTTGCTCCCAGGCCATTTTTTTTTCTTAAATAGATTTTATTGAATTTACAGTTTAAAAACACATCAACGGTACATTTACAAAATAGAAAGAAAACGGCTGGGGGGAAAGAAAGTAAACACCTGGCCTAACACACCGGATAAAGGCCGGTTGTGGGGAAGAGAAAGGATATAGAGGGTAGAAAGTACAATTAAAAACGAGCGATATCTTTTTGCGACAGTCTGTAAGGATCATTTCTCTTCGTCCTATCCAATCTACTCCTCTTTTCCATTATGTTTAAGTTACTCTATATCATTTACACAATTTGTCTCTGTGTAAGCCAATTATACCATGAGTCCCAGTTGTCGTAAAATGTTGAGGACTCTTTGTTTTTTTAAGGCTATCGTTAATTTATCCATTTCAGCACACTCACACATTTTCTGAATAATCATTTGCTCTGAAGGTGCATGAGGTGATTTCCAACATTGAGCAAACGCTAATCTAGCCGCAGTTAGAATATGGATTGTTACATATTTTGTCTTTTTGGATAAATATCTATCAGAGATCCCTAACAGGAAGATCCCACGCCATTCCAAGGGAGTTCATCCCAAATTGTATAGCTAAAAGTCTGCAGAGATTCTCAGCCATCCAGGCCACCGTTGTCCCAAAGGTGCTTTTTCTGGGGACAACTGGACTTTCTGTTTTTTTTTTCTTTTGAAGACAAAACCTTAAGTCTCAAGTATTTGTGGGTTTCCAACCTTTTTCCGCACTCCCTGTTCTTCACCCCATCCGTTCTGAGCTCTGTTTTCCTTCCTCTCTGCTATTTACAATGTTCTTTGCCTTCTGAACCAGCACGCTGAACAACCCCAGCGACAACTGTGGCAAGGAAAAGTTGCCAAAATGGGGCAAAACTCACTTTAACAACTGCCTGGCTTAGCAATTGTCGTCGTAAGTGGAAGACTTATGTATCTAGTCTCTGTGTTTGCTGTCGTGTGGATTGTAGAATTCAAGATGGCGGCACCTCATTCGCCCACATTGGCTTTTCTTCGGCCAACCATTATTGTTAAGAGCAGCCTGATCGATCGAAGACAGGATGGGTGGTGGGTGTCGTGTCGAAGGCTCCATCAGGTGGGGACTGGGGCATTCTTTGTGGTCAGAAAACGTTTATTCGGCCCTGCTATTTTTTATTCCTTTCCTTCCCATCCTTCTGGAATTTCCATCGAGCCACCCATCCAAATACAAACCCAAGCTGTCTCTGCTTAGCTTTTGAGATCAGCAGTGGCCTCCCGGCCTCCCCCCGAACGGAAAAACCACCCTGGCCAGCAACCTCTGAACGAAATTCCGACTGCAACCCACGCGAGAGAAATTCCCAAATCAACTTACTCTGTCTCCAGAGCCAGCCGCATTTCAAGAGAGCCATCTTTGCGAAGCCTTTTTGTCCTCCGCCAAAATATCTGGATCGAATATAAGAAGAAGAAAAAACAAAAACCGACGAAACAAAAACCAAAATCCAGATGTTAGGAATAGGAAACCATCAAGCTGCCCTCCATAGCATCTTCTTGACTTCCGAGCAATTCCCAAAATAATTTTGTTTTTAGCTAGAGGTAACACTGTAGTCCTATGCCAGTTTCTGTGAGAAAATCGCGGTCACAGGGCTGCTAAATATAGACCCAATTCTGTGCCAACCTGATCTCTCTCTCTCTCTCTCTCTCTCTCTCTCTCCTTCTCTCTTTCTCTCTGTTCCCCACCCTCTCTTTCTTTCTCCTTTCTCTGTCTCTCTCTCCCCTCTCTGTTTGTCTCTCTCCTCTCTCTCTCTCTCTCTCTCTGTCTCTTCTCTCTCTCTCTCTGTCTCTCTCCTTTCTCTCTCCCTTTCTCCCCTGTCTCTCTTTCTCTCCTCTCTCTTTGTCTCTCTCTCGGTTCCTCTCCTTTCTCTCTTGGTCTCTCTCTCTCTCTCTCTCCCTCTCTCCTTTTTAAAAAAAGGTTCTTCCTGAATATCCCCGTTATGTAAAAGGCGGCAGAAGGGAGAGATAATTCATATCCCCCAGCGGGATTTAGAGATTAGCGCATGAATCTGTCTTGATCTGAATCCCTTTGGGGTGTTTTGGGGTTGTTTTTTTTGCCTCGGGAGAATCCAGGAAATTCCTGAAAATTCTCCTGTTTTCCCAGGCTGGGTTTTTATGCTTTTGAGTGGTTGTTTTTTTGCAAGCATCCCTATTCTGGGTTTTCAAAGGCTGTTTCCCGTAATGTAATGCCCCCTGCCAGGACCGTGTAAACACAGATCCAGGAACAGAAGCCAAAAGGGAGTAACGCCACCCACCCGTTCCCCCATTCAACCGCCAGAGGAAAGAGACTTTTTGAAAACATCTCCTTCTGCTGTTCTGCCAGAGCCACACAAAAAGAGACTTAGAATTTCTGCAAGAGGCACACAGGGCACCCCAAACAAACCGCTTGATAAGGCCTCCGTGAGGCCACACTTGGCATGTGGCGTCCAGGTTTGATCAGCACAATGTAGAAAAGATGTTGAGACTCTGGAAAGATTGCAGAAAAGAGCAACAAAGAGGATTAAGGGGATGACTGGAGGATAAAACATACGTACGAAGAATGGCTGCCGGAATTGGGTATGTTTAGTTTAATGAAAAGGAGGACTAGGGAGAACATGAGCAGTCTTCCAATATTTGAGGGGGGGCTGCCCCAAAGAAGAGGGGCCCCACTTAATCTCCAAGAAGGCAGGAGAAGAAGCAATGGATGGAAACCCATCAAAGAGAGAAGCAACCTGGAACGAAGGAGAAACTTCCTGAAAATGAGAACAATTAACCAGTGGAAGGACTTGTTTCCAGAAGTCGTGAGCGCTCCTATCACGGGAGGTTTTGAAGAAGAGACTGGACATCCATTTGTCTAAACTGGTATAGGGTCTCCTGCTTGGGCAGGGGGTTGGACTAGAAGACCTCCAAGGCCCCCTTCCCATTCTGCGATTCTGCCTCTTCCCCAGTTTCTACAACCTCCTAAGTGAGCCCGATTCGCATCCAGACCAGTCACAGAAGGGAACAACCTCTTGAGACCTCAGCTTTGGAGTCACCCCGCCCCCAACTCCCCAGCGTTTCTCCTCGTCTTGAAGACAAATTGGGTCCGTTGGCAAACAGAAAGTTTGGGCTGCCCTGAAAAAGGGCCGAACCAAGGAAGTCCCTGAGAACGTGCAGAGAACCTGCCTAAAGAGTCAAATCCAGAGGTGAAACTGCAGGAGAGGAGAGGCCGAACAACTAGTAAGAGAGGCCCACGACAAACAAACATTAGGGGCACAATGTGTCCATGACAAACGTTGGGGGCAGGTGAGGACTATTTGGAAGCCTAAGGGTGCAGGAAAAAGGATTTAATAGCACATGGGAAACGTTCCTTATCCTGCAGGGAAGCCTAAAGTCGAGATCAGAGGTGAAGATGCAGGGCAAGGCCGTTGGATTTGGAGCACAAGGGGTGCAGGACAAATATTAGTGGCACAAGGGGTGCATCGTGGGTCCAGGAAGGGTACCCTAACTCTGGGGGAAGCCAACCCCGTTTCTTCAGCCCCGAGTGCCTAAGAGTTACCATCCAAGGGAGGAAGGCAGGCAGAGAGAGAGACAGGTGTCTGGAAAGGGTCCCCGGATATTCTCCAAAGCCGGCCAGAGGAGACCCTTCCCCGCTGCTTCTGGACTGACCAGGGGCTGGTTTGGGCCCCACGACTGTCTACACGCCGTCCCCATTCAGACAACCCCCCCCCCCTCCTGCCCGCCTGTAGGGCCGGGCTGGCTCCGCGGCTGCGGCCGGACAGAGACGGTGCGTAAAGGCGCAGAGAGGGAGAAGGACAGGCGGGGGATCCCGGCCGCTCTGGAACCTCTTGAGCTTACCTGGATTGGGGAGCCCCAGGGAGGGCTGCGCTACGTCTCCTTCCTCCTCCTCCTCCTCCTCTTCCTCGGCTGCCACCGCCGCCTCCTTGCCCGGCAGGCCAGCGATGGAGCTGCAAGCGCCGGCGGCGGAGCTGCCTCCCGTCCCCTCCGCGCCCTCCAGCTGGCGTTTGACGCGGCCTGCCGGGAGCGATGGGCTGGGCTGGGCTGGGCAGGGCAGGGCCGAGGCGGCTGGGCTGGGCTGGGCTGGGCTGGGCTCCACGGGCCGGAGGAGGCGCCCGCGAGCGAGGCAAGCAGGCGGCGGACCCTGCCCTGCGCTGGGCTGGGCTGAGCGCGCCCTCGCCAGGATGGCAAGAGCCGGAGATGCCCAGCACCGTGCGCCTTTGGCACATGTCCGCCCCTTCTGACCCATCATCCCCAGCCTGAGGAGGAGGCTGAGGAGAGCCGGCTAGGAGCACAAGGGGTGCAGGACAAATATTGCACCCCTTGTGCCGGCTAGGAGAGGTGGGGAGCAACTTGTGAGTTTCCACACGGCAAACCCCCAATTATGCAACCCTGTTTTAATTCGGCTAACCGGGCATTGTGAACTCTGTCTGGTGCCATGTTTTTTGTTTTATTTTACCTAAACACAACATAAGCAAGATGTCATTTGTGCAAGGCAGTTCACTTCACAATCTGAGTTGAAAACGGACAGGCTGAGAACAGCTTTTCAGTCTAGCCAAAGGCTCAAGTCTTTGTACGTGGGTAGCTAGGCTTGCGAAGAACTCCAGTTTTCAATTTCAACTATTTCTATTTCTGGGATCCTCCAGTGTTGATTGGGATTTAGCTGCCAAAGATGTTTTAGGGCCAACTTTGCAAGATGCCCGTAGATTAGTGTGGTGCACGCTTTGGAACTTAGGAAAAAAAAAGACCTTGAAGCACACGGGAACCCAAACACACCTGTCTTCAGCTCTTTGGAGCAGCCAGGCCTTGGCTAGGATCTTTCCAATAAAAGTCATCGCCTCTTGTCTTGACTGCTGCAAAGTTCCCTACATGGGGCTGCCCTTGAAAATGATCCAGAATTTTGAATTGGCTCAGAAAGCAGGGGTTTTGTGTAAGTCTAGATTTGCACACGGGTCCCCACTTTTGTGGGAGCTGCATCGGCTGCCGATTTGCTTCCAAATCCAATTCCAGGTGCTGGTTGCCACCTTCAAAGCCCTCCATGGCCTAGGGCCAGGTGATCTGAAGGACCACCTTCTCCTGGTCACATCTACCTGACATGCCAGAGAGGGGAGGCGGGGGATGTTATGGCTCCTCTCTCTTAAGGAGGTCCATCAGTCGGGCCCAGAAGAAGGAAGGATCTCTGTGATGGCTCTCTTTCTATTATTTGAGGGATCATCTTCTACTGGTCACCTGACCCACCAGACCAGGGAAGCAGGGGATATTAGGGCTCTCCTCTCTTAAGGAGGTCCATCTGGTGGGGTCCAGAAGAAGGGCCTCCTCTGTGGTGACTCCGTCCCCATCATCCTTGCAGAGGCAAGATTGGCTCCCTGTTAAGGTATTGAGATTTAAGAGCTGACCATTAACCACAAGGCTGATGCAATGAGGATGAATCAGCACTGGTATTGCCTTTTTAAGACTAAGTATGGGCCCACAAAAGTCTTTACCTCTTTAAGAGGTGTCTATATAAAGGCAGCCATTAGAGGGCAGGTTCTCTCTCGTGTCCTGTCTCCATTGCAGAGTTCTCTGTGCAGAGTTAAGAAGATTGTTTGTTAGGTATTTGGCTACCATGTATATTTCTGTAACGGTTGTTAAGTGAACCCCGATTTCCACATTAACGTTGCTTGTCAGACGGTCACCAAAGGGGATCATGTGATTCCAGGACACCGCGACTGTCATGAATACATGCCAGTTGCCAAGTGCCTTAATTTTGATGATGCTGAAACGGTCGTAATTTTGCAAAATGGGTCATAAGTCACTTTTTTCAGTGCTGTTGTAACTTCAAAGAGTCACTAAATGAACTGTCATAATGTGAGGACCCGGGGCGTGGCATAAAGGCAACACAGGCAGAGAATAAGTATGAGTCCCTTTATTAGCTCCAATTTTGCCCCCAATGTCCCAGTTCTTCTCCGGTCTGGAGAAAAACTCACCCGTGAACCTGCAACAGACTTTGGCTGTAGATCCTTCAGTCCAAACGTTGCAAACAGAAAACGTCAAATTATAAATCGAACAAGGCAAGATAAGGTAATAAATCTGGCAGAACAAGACAAGGAGTTCCAGAAGTGAAGTAACGCGGCAGTAATTCAACCCGGGTTGGGAGGAAGCCAGGAACACAGATAAGCAAAGTCAACACAAGATAAACTCATGTTTGTTCCCAGAAGATGCCGCACTCAGCTTGCATCTCTTTTAAACTCCCTTCTCAGCTGTGGCTAATGAAGGGAATCAGGGCCCTTTCCTCCCTTGTAAGCCACACAACCCACGTTGCTCCCTTCTCCGTTCCTCCTTGGGTTGCCCTAGGATGAAGAGGGGGTGGGCCTGGGTCTTCCTCTGAACCCCCTCTCCCTTGTTCTACCTCTCCCCTGCTCTGCCCTGCCAGACTTTGCCCTTCCCCAGTTTCTTCCACAGCCAACGGAGCCATACTCCTCCTCCCTGTCAGCAGTTCGTCTTCGTCCTCGGATTCATACTTGGATGACTGGGGCAAGTTGAAGACTACCTGGTATTCTTCTTTTCATTTTTGTGTTCTTATAACTCTTGAAAAAATAGGTTATTTCTATACATTGGTTATGTATATGGGATTTTTGGCATTCCGTTATTTAGATAAGAATATTGGAAAGAAAGGGAAAAAAGTAGATATACTATCGACGTAAGCTACAAATTTAGGGTATCGGCGTTAGGAGCATTAAAGATTATTTGGCTTTTTCAAAACGGTGGTGGCTCGTTTGGCCAATTTTGAACCCATTTTCTGAGGCTGATTGAGAAGTTGGCCCAGGAATTAAGCTCCAAAAAGAAGAATGCTATGCATAATTGATTACCTCATGTGCTTTCACCTTTTTTTATATACTAAGATTTGTGCACTGTTTATAAATTCCTACATCACTGTGTGCAGTTTTAGAGCCCACAGGGAGAATTAAAATGACTCTGCAGGAAAATAAACTAAGGGCAAAATTGCAGCCAAGTCAAATTCCCTTCTTGAAAAATAAATATATGCAATATTCCTGCCAATGAGGTAGAAATAATTTATTACCTTTTCTTGGGTTGTTAATATCCCACTCTGATAGCCTGATAGCCTGAGGATTTCTTAGTGGTCTCCCATCCATACACAGATCACTCTCCACTTACGACTACAATGGAGCCCAACGTTTCCATTGTAATGGCAGTGAGACAGTTGTTAAGTGAGTTTGTACCCCATTTTATGACCTTCCTTGCCACAGCTGTTAAGGCAAGGGTCTTCCAACTTGGCAATGTTTAAGACTGGTGGACTTCAAGTCCCAGGATTCCTGAGCTACCATGACTGGAGGGGGAATTCTGGGAGTTGAAGACCACAAAGTCTTAAATCGGTCAAGTTTGAAGACCCCCTGGGCTAAGTGCGGTTGAGACGTGAGTAAGACAGTTGTGAAGTGAATCTGGCTCCCCTGTGGTCAGAAGGTCGCCAAATAGGATCACGTGACCCCACTGCCACCGTCCTATCTGCGAGTCATGTGATCAAGCCTGTGAATTATAATCACTAATCACGTGTCCAACGGAGAGGCTGCAATGGTTGGAAGTGTGAAAAGTCACTTTTGTGAGAAAGTGTGAAAAGTCACTCTGTAAGACTGACGTGGGATTGATGGAACCGTGTTTTACTCAAGCCATGGAACAGAAGTTGCCTTCAGAAGCTCTCTGGAAGCTTTCAAGAGGAGACTGGACTGGCATCTGTCTGAAATAGGTGTAGGGTCTCCTGCTTGGGCGGAGGGTTGGACTAGATGACCTCCAAGATAATTTTCCATCTCTGTTGTTCTGTTAGGAGGAGGAGGAGGGCTCTCTTGCTTGGATTGGGTTGGACTAGATGACCTCCAAAGTCTTTTCCAACTCTATTATTCTGTTAGGAGAAAGAGGAGGAAGAGAAGGAGGAAAGGTCTCCTGCTTGGGTAAGAAGTTGGACTAAATGACCTCCAAGATCCCTTTGGGCTCCGTTATTCTGTGAGGAGGAGGGGGAGGAGGAGATGGATGGGGGAGAAGGAGGAGGAAGGGTCTTCTGCTTAGGCAGGGAGTTGGACTAAATGACCTCCAAGGTCCCTTCCATCTGTTCTTCTGTTAGGAGGAGGAGGAGGAGGAAGTGTCTCCTGTTTGTCACTTTTTTCAGCTTGCATCTCTTTTAAACTCTCATTCCCAGCTGCAGCTAATGAAGGGAATCAGGGCCCTTTCCTCCCCCATAAGCCAGGCAACCCACGTTGCTCCCTTCTCCCTTCCTCCCTGTGTGTTCTAGGATGAAGAGGGGGTGGGCCTGGATCTTCCTATGAACTCCCTCTCCCTTGTTCTACCTCCCCCTGCTCTGCCCAGCCAGACTTTGCCCCTCCCCAGTTTTCTCCACAGCCAACGGAGCCACACTCCCACTCCCTGTGTCGGTGGTTCGTCGTCTTCCAGGGGCATGACAGTGCCCTGGTAACTTTTCAGTCACTAAACAATTGGTTGTATTCTTAACAACTGCAGCGATTCATTTAGCAACAGTGTCCAAAGGGGCTGTTAAAACGGGGCAAAACTCACCTAACAGCTGCCTTGCTTAGCAATGGAAATTTTAAACTTAACTGTGGTCGTTAAGTGGAGGACTACCTGTACGGTAGACCAGCAAAAGCGTTCATGCATTTTGATTTTGGAAAGAAATGATGCGCATAAATTGGTCTTTCCCTTGTTGATAAAACAAATCTCACCTAAAATAAAACAGCCGGGCATTTGTCGATTTTAATATCCCCGATTCCTTAATTAAACCTGCAATTCTTCCGCGGAAGGCACGATTCTCAAAAGGTTTCCCGGCCTTCCTAACCCTTTGCCAGCTAGATACATCGCCAAGCAGATCCAAAAGTTTGTTATTACTGAGTCGCCTCATTAGATCCTCCCTGAGTCCGAAAAGCAGACCTGTTGCGTTCAAGTCTTTCAAAAAGGTCCTCCACCTTTCGCAACTCAAACAGAACCCGGCTTGGATCCGAGATACAAAATAACAGAGCGGGAAGGGGCCTCCGAGGTCATCTAGTCCAGCCCCCCACTCCCCCCCCCCCCCCCCCCCCCCCCCCCCCGCCCAAGCTGGAGACTGTATTCCATTTCCGGACAAAGGCTTGTCCAATCACTTCTTTAAAAAAACCTCCAATGTACAACACCCACAACTTCTGGGAGGCGAGTCCGAGGACCGTCACCCTGGTTTCTCTGGATTTTGCAAACTGGCGGATAAAAATGGCTGCATTTTCACGGCTAAAACACGGGACGTCACGCTTCCTTTTGCCCTTGTGTTTAAAAGCCACGTATGCGCACGGTTCGCTCCCAGTTTTCTAGGTTCGCAAGACACACTCAAAAGCCCAATAAAGGAGAATATTTTTCAGCTCAGGGTTGAAATGAGGGGTCTTTGGGGTTTTCCGAGCTTGGTTGTTTTCCTTACCCAACTGTAGGGTTTCCTGTCTGAGCAGCGGGTTGGACTAGAAGATCTCCAAGGTCCCTTCCAACTCTGTTATTCTATTAACTAGGTAACAGCATCAGTGCTAGAAAGGAGGGGGGGTTAGCAGAAGGGAGGAGGAGCACGAGGAGGATTGTGGGAATCCTTGGTGCTCTCTGAGCTGGGTTGTTTTCTTGCAGACGTCTCATGACCCAACTAGGTAATATCATCCGTGCTGCAAGGGATGGAGTTTGTTGAAGTTAACGGAGGAGGGGGGGGAGGAAGAACACGACTGTGAGCTCTTTGGTGCTCTCGTTGCAGACGTTTCCTGACCCAAACTCGCTAACATCATCAGTGTTACTGATGATCGTGCAGCACTGATGATGTTACCTAGCTTGGTTAATGAGACGTCTGCAAGAAAGCAACCCCCAAGGACCCTCCCATACACACACACACTCAAGAGCCGGATGGATGCACCAGGCTTAGGTTAAAATGCGGGTCGCTGACTTTTAAGAACCGCGTGCGTCGTGAGAAGCCGGCCCCGGAGTCTCCGCTTGGGAAGCGACCCGTTTGCTTCCCCTTCCATCTCAAAGCGGTAAAAGGCTTCGGCCAAGCCAGCGAGGAGGCTCCCGACTACATCTCCCAGCAGGCTTTGCTCTCCCGGCTGACGGAAAGCGAAGGCGAAGCTCGCCTCCCTTTCCTTGGAGCGGGCCGCGGGGGACGATGGGAGCTGTAGTTCAAAGGAAACGCCGCTGGAAAAGCGCCTTTCGGGGAATCGATCTACAGCTCTCGGGGGGAAAAAAACGCTCTTAGGCCGTGGCAGCCTTTTTTTCTTTTTCTTTTTTTTGGCAGGGCGTTGAACACGTGCATGCAAAGGGCCCTTTCAGACGTGCGCAAAAGCGGCCAGTGCTAATTCTCTCTGCAATAGCTTTGCGTACGTGGGAAAGGGCCCTTTGCGCGCACACACACGTGTATCGGGGGCACAAGCCCTACAAGGTCCCTTCCCACTCTGTTATTCTGTGAGGAGGATGGGGGAAGAGTAGGGTTTCCTACTTGGGGAGTTGGTCCCCATCTGGAAGGGACCTTGAAGGTCATCTAGTCCAACACCTCCCAAGCAGGAAGAGGAGGAAGTGTCTCCTGCCTGGGCGGGGGGTTGGACTAAATGACCTCCAAAGACCCCACTCTGTTATTCTGTGAGGAGGAGTGGGGAGGAAGGTACTCCTGCCTGGGCGGGGTGTGTGTGTTGGACTAGATGACCTCCAAGGACCCTACTCTGTTATTCTGTGAGGAGGAGGGGGGGAAGGTACTCCTGCCGGGGGTGGGTGGGGGTTGGACTAGATGACCTCTAAGGACCCTTCCCACTCTGCTATTCCGTTATAGTCACCCCAATTTCCCGAATTCCCACGTTACAGCGAAATTTCACAGTCTCTTTGGCTAATTCCGCACAACGCGGGCTAAAACGGAGCCGCCTACTTGGGAGAGTGGGACCGCATTCACACGTGTCGGGGAACCCGGTTACCTAAAAGCCCACTTTCGGGGCTCCTCCCCGCCCCCCGAACACAGTGTCACACACCCCTGAGCCGGCTGCATGCCCACAACACGGGAACCCTCCAACCCGCGGGGAGCGTCAGAGGATCGCCCGAACAAACCGCCGCCCCGCGACCCAGGATTAACTTTGCGCACTACGACCCCCGGCATGCCCCGCGCGGGCTTCCTGCCCACCGAACCTCTCATCGGAAGCGAAAGAGCCGATCGGCCGCTGTGCTGCCTACCGCTCCCGGCATGCCTCGCGGCCGCACCGCGCTCGCCCCTTTCCGCCGCCGCGCGGGCTGCCGGGAGTCGTAGTTCTCCGCAGCGGCTGTAACGGTTCGCCCAGCGGCGGGCAGGAGCAGCTGCTGGCGGTGCCCGTCTTCCCCTCCAGTCGGGCGGCGGCGCTTCTCCCCTTCGCACCGCCGCCGCTGCTGCTTCCCGCTCGGGCCCCTCTGCGGCCTGCTTGCTCGCCCTCGCCGCCGCCGCCGCTCCCGGGAAGGGGAGGCTGGAGCCGAGGACCGGGCGGCCGGACGGAGACCGAGACGGCGCCCAGCCCCGCAGGTGGAGGGGGGAGACTCCGCGGAGGGTGGGTGGGTGGGAGCTGGCGGGGGGTGGGGGATAAGGTTTTCTTGCAAACCCCCCCCCCCGTTTTTCATTGCACGGGTCCCAAATTTGGCGAGGAAACACGCGGGTCAGCGCCTGCTCGTGTGAACGGGGTGGGGTGAGGGAAACAGCCGACCGGGGTTGTTCTTGGGCTGACCCGCAAAAAGACCCTTTCCTTCCCTCTTGGGCTGTGCTTGACCTTGAGGGGGCGCCCCCTTATGACCTGCCTTTGGGGAGGGGGTGTTTTGTGCAATGCACGGGAATCTTGGGTGGGAAAGTGGGGGTTTGGGGGGGGGAGTTAACAACCACACGTCGGAAGGCTTTGCAAGCCGATGCCCATGCAAAGCTGTCTCGATTACCCCCACCCCCGTGCAAAAAAAAACCCCCAAAACCCTTTTTTTTTTTTGCAGCCAGCAGGGGACGGGCTGGCGTCGGGAAAGCTGGATCACACACGCGCGCGCGCACACACACATACACACTCGCATGCACGTGCGCGATGCAACTGCCCGAGAGCTGCGCGAAACACATCCGTGTACATGCATGCACAAGCCGCGCTGCAACTGCCCAAGCGGTGCACCAGATACATATGTATGCACGCGTGCACATGCCACGCTGCGACTCCCTGAGGTGTGCATGAGAAACACGTAGGTACATGCGTGCTGCCGAGATGTGCGCGAGACCCTCGCGTGCGTGATCACACACACACACACCCCCCTGTACGTTAAGGCTAAGCTCTACCTGTGGTGCAAGAGGTTGTGGCATGGATGCAGCTGGGCGCTGCTGATGCATGTGGGTATGCGTCGCCCCTTTTGGAAACCGCCAGCCTTTTTCCGGGTGTGTGTGTGTGAGAGAGAGAGAGGGAGGAAGCAGCATTTGGGGAGGGCGGGGGCTCTGGTGGGCAGGAAAGAGGTTGTGTGAAGTGAGCTTGCCTGGAGCCATTTTGCAAAAAAAACAACAACCCAAAAACAGTGACATGCACAGCCTGGGTTTCCTTTGGAAGGAATCCTTGGTTCTGGGCCCCCCGCTGTGATTCTGGGCATGGAAGCTGGTATGGGGGGGAGGGGGGCACAGAAAGAAACCTTGATTTGCCCAGCATTGAAAAGACCTTGTTACTAATCTCAGGTCTTATGCGTGGCTGCTAAAAATCAGACCAGCCAAGGTGTTGAACAAAAAAGATGCCCACAACAGCACCGTGACAAGCTTAAACCTACAGCAACCTTGTTCAAAGAGGTGTGTGTGTGTGTGTGTGTGCGTGCGCGCGCACGTGCGTCCAATTCAGAGCTTTTATTATGGTAGATCAGAAGGTTTGCAAGAGGGGGACAGTGGCAGAAATATATTATGGGAGGGATAAAAAGAGGTATTTAAGAAGAGACTGGACAGCCGTTTTGTCCAGAATGGTGTACGGTCGCTCTCCTACTTGAGCAAGGGAGGAGGGGGTTGGACTAGAAGACCTTTGAGGTCACTTCCAACTCTGTTCATTCTGTTAAAATGATATTCAGCCAGCTTGATTTATGGAGGGAAACAACACGCTTGAATCCAGAATAGGGAAAGGGAGCTCGGAAGTTACGCACAAATAGGTGTATAGTTTGGGTTCAGAGGCGGTGGGGCCTGTGGGTATTACACACCCGTCATGGTGGGAGGGGTGGATAGAGGGACCCCCATATAGCAAGAGTTGGGGTGGAACGAGAGGGTGGGTGCAAACTTGCCCTGATCAGGAGGCTGTGAGTTCAGTTCTAGGTAGACCCTAATATTTGGTATAGACCCTCCTTGCTCAAGCATGGGGTTGGGCTAGATGTCCTCCAAGGTCCGTTCCAACCCTGTTCTTCTATGATCCACAGTTGCTGCCACTTTATTGTGTCTTAGGACCAGGAGGGTGAAATTTATCCACTCCCCCCCCCCAAAAAAAACCCCCTGCTCTGTGAAATTTGCAATAGCCAAAATACACCGCAGCAGCCGTCCTTCTGGTGAGAATTGGCATATCAAACGATTAGCTTTAAAGGGATGCTTTGGTTTTGCTGCACAGCGTGATAAGTAAGCCAACTTGGACGGCGTATGGCTGGCAGAAAAGGTGGTTAGACCAGCTGTATCTGATTATACCGGTCCAGTATCTGATTATATTATTATTATTATTATTATTATTATTATTATTATTATTATTATTA